>JAASFV010000514.1:0-20234 GCA_023334015.1 Globisporangium paddicum
ACCGATGCCTAGACACGTTTGACGAGCAGCAGTGGAAGAAATACGTTCGCCATTGCATCCAAGTGGAAGACGAGTACTTTTCTGCGGCAGATTTAGTGCCGGTTGAATAGGTTAGAAATGGCACATTTGGTTTCAGCGTCATATCTCTTTCAGTTATGTGGCTTTTGAATTGCGGTTTCTTGCAGTGTATCAGATAGTGTCCAGCCCGTGCCATCTGAAGATCGCAGCTCAATCCGATTGCTCACTCAAAAATAAAGTGTAGAAAACTATGTGACTTAATAACTGACATAGAGTTTAGTTTCACCTCGACCCACCAAACCTGTACTTCATCAAGGCCGAAAGTGATGGTGGAGACTCTCGAGATAAGATTCATGTCCAGTCCGAGGTAGAGAAGTTCAACTGGACATGCTTGCGTCCCTTTATGGTCACACGATTGCTGCCATGTTGTCACGTCTTCTTCATTCGCAAGAGTCTTAGATTGGGGCCTGTGGTTCTGGTGCACCTGCTCAACATCAGATGGTTTCTCTCTTCAGCGCGCAAGCTAGAGAACGTCGACATCCCAGCCGTGCCAGCATTTGATGAACAGCCATGCTTCCAGGTCGAAGCCGAATTTGTCGCGCGACAATCTCCAACACCTTGCGAAAGAGTGGAAACTGTTGCAGAACAATCCGTGACAAACTCAGTCGTCGTTGAGGTGCTATAACCTCTCAGCATTCAAGAAATTATGGAAATTGGGGACCAGCGTTTTACTCAAGAGCTCATCGATACGGCTTCAGAAGACATCGAGTACAGCCCTTCGTATGGCATCAAGACACTACCCAGAAGCCGTGGCAGACCTAATTGTGGTGTGTTTGTTCTGCTCTTCGGTGAGGAATTTATCCACGGCAAGCGGGCGGGGCTTGTCAACAAGCACCTTCTTCAGTATATTCGACACTGATACCTTTGCATGTGCCTATAATGGGATCAATACATATATTTCATCGTCACAATTGCTGTTCTTTTCATTTGCAACACAATTGCTCGATCGACTTGACAATGCTTCGTTGCATCTAATGTCTTCTTGTCTTTTGCATCACGAACGAACCGAAGCAATAATGACTACTTGGCGGTATTTCATAACTTATAAAGTCGTACCTGGCAGTCACTATCCATTGCTGCTTTGTGACGCGAAAATTGAGATGCCCGACTGAGCAGCTTTGATTCAATATTATCCAGGTATACAGGAGGTGTACGTATACCACTCACGCTGGCTCTCTCTCTAGATTGTAGCAGGATGCCGGGAGATTGTTGCAGAGTGTTGCAAGTGCCTCGTCTATAAACCAGGAGAATGCTCCAGTATGTCACGGTAGCAAGTGTCTGAATCAATTTCGCCAGGAGGACGATTTGACTGGGGCTCGTTTCTGACTTTTGATGAGACAGAGTTTCACTTCCTGACTTGATTGATCAGTTCCGGCGGGCAGTAGACGATGACGACGAAGACGAGGACGCTGACGACCGGTTGAGACGCGCTGTCCGAGTTTCAGGCGACGTGAACGACGCATTCGAACTACGCAACTCGGTGATGAGACGGTCCCGCTGAGCACACACAAAATGATCAAAAGAGGTCAGCTTACAGTCCTTCTCTATGGTAATAAAGGAGCGCAGACATAACGCGCACCTGCTCGATTTCCCGCTCGTATTTGACAGCGAAGCGCTTGAACTTGCTGCGAGACCTCTCGAGTTGCTACAATACAAATAGTTAGTAAGAGCCATTCCTCACACCAACAGCAGGAGTTCGTGGACTCTTTTCGTACCTTGATCGTGTCGTCTTGTTGCGTCAGTCGGTCCTCCAGCTCCTTGCACTTGCGTTGGGCTTCTTCCAGTGACCGCAGTGGCAAAATGGACGACGTGGCGCTGTTCCCCAGCCCTCCATCCGCCTCGGACGGCGGCGTCTCGCTGTTGGCCCCAGACTGGAACCGAGTGGATGACAGCGGCGAAACTTCGCTCTCACTCTCATGCTTGGACCCTCCTCCGTGGGAATTGACCGACCTGTTGAGCCCAAGCTGATCTGGAGGTGAGTGACGGTGGTGATGGAGCTCCGACATGTCCATCACGTTGTCTCCGGCCACGCGCCGCTGATGTGCCAACTGGATCTCCTGAGCCATTGCTTGGCGCTGCTCTTCCAAATGCCCGATCAGCGTGTCGTTCGCTGCGACTTTCTGTCGGAGTGTCGCCACGAGGTTTTCCAGAGCGTGACGCTGCGACTGCTCAGTCTGCAGCTTGTCCTGCAGAGCCTTGGCTTCAAACTTGCTGTTGCTCAGCTTGGCCTCGAGGTGGACGATTCGCTGGGATACAGCAGCGTTCTGAGCCTGGGCACCGTAGCGCTGCGCTGAAATCTCGGTCGATATCTGCTTCTGCGTGTCCAGCTCGTGCTCGAGATCCTGCTGCCGGTTCTCGCGGTCAAATAGCGCCTGCTCACTCTTCTGTAGCTTCTCAGTCAGGAAACTCACTTGGTCGCGAAAGGTCGCAGCCTCAGTGGAGACCGTCACATGCTTCTCCTTCACGACTCCCAACTCGTTCTCGAGCTTCGCCACCTGCTTCCGAAGTGCTTCATTCATGATCGTCAGCTCCTCGTGAAGCTCTGCGACCTGAGCACGAGCACGTTCCATGCCTTCATGCTCCTGGATCAACGCTCGGTATGTGTGCCTCAAGTCCTCGAGCTCAATGTTCAGTGTGTCACGCTCTCGCTCCACCTGACGCACAGACTGCTTAAGACCAGAGGACGACTGGTTCTGTGACTGATGCGCGAACTGGAGTCGTGTGCACTCCTCGCTCAACGCCTGGTTCTCGATCATCATGTTCTCCAGATCCTGTGCGAGAGCCGCCATCTCGACCTCGTGCATGCCCTTGATGTGATCGAGTCGGTCTACTTCGGTCTCTAGCTGCGAGCAACGCGCCTGCAGTCTGCGACCTTGGTCTTCGCGTTCATTAAGCTGGTTTACCACGTTTCCTAGCTGCTCCTGGAGCTCGTTGATCGACGTCGACTCGCTCTGGGCGCCAAGACGAAGCTGGTTGTTCTGCTCCACTGCCTCGTGGTACTTCTCGGTCAGCGTGTCCAGTTGGTCGTGTAGGTTGTCTCTCTCACTATCCAATGTTCTCGTGAGCTTCTTCAACGACGCAATCTCGGTGGCCTTCGATTGAATCTCCTTCTCCAGCAAGCCTAGCTTGGTCTGCAAGTCCTCGGTCTCTTGGTAGTGTCGTTGAAGCTGTTGTTGTTGCGTTTTCATCTTGAAGATCATCTGATCCCGAGATGATTCCATCTGCTCAATCAACAGCTTAAAATTCTCCACCGCCTCGTTCTTCTCCGTCAGCTCGCGGTCTTTGGACTGGACGTCGTCGCGCAACTGCTTCACAGTGATCTCTCGCGCCCGGTTCATCTCTCTCGTTTGCAGGAGCTCGTCGTGGGTCATCGCCAACTCGCTCTGCACCGTCCTATGACTCAGTTTTTCTTGCTCAAGACGTGTCTGCAGCTGGTGGACAGTATTCTGCTTCAGGCTAAGATCGCTCTGCAGTTGACGCACTTGACTCTTCAATTCGCTCAGCGATGTTTGGCTCGATTGAAGCGCGTTGTGTCCAGACGATAGCGAGTGCTGCTGGCTCTGCAACTCCTGCGCGAGCTTCTCGTATTCATTCTGGTAGTGATTGCATACCTGGCGGGCGTTTCGGAGTTCGCTCATGACGTTTTCAAAGTTGCGCTTGAGCTCACCGTGTTCCTTCTCGAGCGAGTTGCTTGTTTTCTTCAACAGGGCTAACTCATTTTGGGCCGCTTCAGCTTGTTCTTTGAGCCGGTTTGCGTGGGCATCGTCGTTCTCAATTCGGTTCTTCAAACCGGCATTTCGATCGCGCAGTTCTTCGACCAGCTTCCGCAACCCCAAGGCTTCATTCTGGACTTGGATCTTCTCGTTTTCAGTGTCGTCCGCATGGTGCAGGAGTACTTGGGTCTGGCTAAACCTCCCTTGAAGGGCGCGGATCTCTTCTCGACTCGCTCCGAGCTTTTTCTCGAGATCAAAGCACTCGTTCTTTTTTTCCTCGAGCATGTTCTCCAAATTCGCCTGGAGTCTCGTCGTCACGTCCAGTTGCTGCGCCAATTTCTCGTTGTCGAGCTCCGTTCGTTGGACTGTTGACTTTGTAATTTGGAGTTCTTCTTCGAGACTCATCAACTGCACTGAAAGCTCCTCTTTACCTCGACGGAGTTCCTGTCGCTCCTCCTCCAGCCACTTGATTTCCTGCGCAAAAACCGCTTTCCGTCCACCACCGCTCGATGAATTTGTAGCGTCGTCTCCGGCCTCCGCGAGTGAGCTCGTCATATTCTCGATCTTGTTCGAGAGTCGGTCCACCTCAGCCTTTTGGTTTAGCAACGAGTAGTTCAGCGCACGACACTCTTCATCACGCTGGGATAAAACCTTATCCATCGCACGCAGCTCTCGGTGTAGCGACGCATTCTTTTCGCTCTCCAGGACTCGATTATCTTCGTTCTGTTTCAGACTTTCGTTCAGTACGTCGAGCTCTCGTTTCTGGGACTCTATTGTGGCTCTTGCATCCGTCAAGGCTTGCTGAAGCTTGGGTTGGTCGTTCGTGAGCTCCATGATCTTTGACTCAGCGCGTGCAAGGTCATTCGCCAGCACGCGGTTGTGCGAATTGGCATTCGAGAGCGCATTCGTGTAAGAGATCTTGTCGTAATGAGTCGCTCGCAGGGCATCCTCAAGACGATCTCTGTGTGCAGTGAGGTTTCCGATCTGCTCCTTCAACGCATCCAGCTGGTCATCCGATTTCGAGTCATTATGTGGACGCGTAGACTGCAGATCTCCGGTTTTCTGTGCCGCCGAATTCTTTTGTTGTGCTCGGAATCGCTCGTCCTCCAGCATTTGATACTTGGCTTGAAGTGAGTTGAGCTCGCGGGCGTATTCCTCATTCATTTCCTTCAGGTTTCTAGCCATCACAACATACATAGCCTCCATTGTTAGTCAACATATCCAAAATAAACAAACACAGCAGATAGAAAACAAGAATACTCACTGCAGGTTGTCCTCTAAGCCATTGTTCCGACGCAGTTGGTCGTTCGCTTCCTTCAGTCTCGATTCGTACTTGGCCACTTGGTTGTTCAATAGATCAACTTGAGCTTGTAGCTGGTCCATCTGCAGATCCGCAGCGTCCTGCAGCACCTGATCAGCGTATCGCTGATCCTGTTCGCGCAGTTTTCGACTCGAATCATCTCCGCTGCTGACCGCCTGAAGCGACAACTTGGACAGACGACCGATCTCCTGCTCGCGCTTTTGCAGCTTTTCGTTAAAACTGTTCAGCTGCGCGTGCAAATGGTGGTTTTCAGACGTGAGCTCTGAGATCTGCTCCTGCAGCTTCGTCAGCACTTGAGTATCCTGCACGCGCTCATTCTTCCGCGGCGACCTTTGCTGGATTTCGGATGACGAGAAGACCCCCGAGCCTCGCACCTCTATCGACTACACACAGCATAAGGGGTCTTAATAAACATAATGCGTACGTTATGGAGGCTGCAGGGTATAAAAAGCTCACTCACCGATGCGTCAAAGGGTCTCTGCTGGCGGAAGGCGTCGGCTCCCATGGCCATAAGGCGCTCCAACTGGATTTGGAGCTTGGAGATCTCTTGCTCCTGTTGCGTACACATAGTTATAACAGGGTCAATACAAACTCAGCATATTTCATAGTGAAAAGAGTGAGCCTGCAATACGAACCTTGAGACTGAACTGCTGCGTCTTCTGGTTATTGAGAAACTGCAGACGCTTGATGTCGTCCTGGAGCCCCTGCAGCTGCAGTTCGCACGCCTTCTCCCGCTCGGCGATCGCTTCTTCCTGGTGAATAATCTCCAGATGCAGCTATCATACACATACGCACGTGTAAGTCGATCTAGTGGCTATAATTACTATCCATACACGATCAAGCTTATGAACGGATGTACGCTGTTGTTCTCGCGCGTGAGGTTGGCGTTCTCCTTGCGCAGCGGCAGGATGACCTGCGAGAGTTCGAGTGCCTCGCGCTGCGACTTCTCCAGCGCACGCTCGACGTGCTCTTTTGCCTCGCTGGTGCGCAGAAAGTCGGACAGCAGGTGCTTCACCAGCGACACGCTGTCCATTCCGACGGGCTACACAAACCAACGCATACACAACCAAGATCAGCCAACATGGACGATAGAGAGCGCATACACACAAGCACAAGAACACCCACCTCAAGATAGGACATGGCGCGCAGCTGCATCTGCAGGTCGCCGAGCCCACGCACGTCGAAGCCGCCGCCCACGTCTTCCGCGAACGACCTGGTCGTGGTCGCCATTGGTCACCCGGTTGCCTCTTAATACTGGAAGATGGCGGTCACGCGCACACGCACAGATAGCAAGAGCGACACGATCCTCTGGTGACTGATGCGCGCAGGTCGATGGGGCGCTGGAGGCTCGTGTCACACACGCACACGGAGCCGACAGGACTCGTCACGTTCGCCCACTTTGCCAATTTGCGCGCATTTTCAAACGACCAAGATTAAATATCCGATAAAAAAACAGATTTTACCAACCCAAAAAGCGGATATTTCACATCAAATACCGGTATACCGATAAAATGAAAATACCGGTATGATATCTCAAACAAAAAGATTACGAGTCACGAGTGATGGTAAAAGAAAATCAACGAGTCACTTGGGCCCACTATGTGCTCGTCTATTTTGCGTTTCAAAACCTAAAATATACGAGCCCATAGTTATGTTAAGTGACTCGTTGATTTATTTATTTTTTACTATCACTCACGACACAACTGGGAATGATGGTGCGTTTGTTTTATTTACAAAATGTCCTGTTCAGTTTGATATCATTTTTAAACAGGTTTTAGAATGTTTACTTAGAAACAGATGTATAATGTCCAGCTGCAACTTTCGCGCGCTCTCTTTCCCCATTCCGCATTTTCAAAATCAATCCCGCAATGACACCAGTACCATCGTCCTCAGACGCCCCGCGCCCATCGACGCCACCAGCAGGTCTCTATGAAGCGCTAGAGCGCGAGAGCGAGCGCATCGTTAGCTGCAGCGTCATCACCGGCAGCCTCGAGCTGCTCGTCACGTGCTCGTACGAGATCTGGAATGCGTCAGCGCCGTTGCATCGCAGCCGCCCGTCGCTCGTGCTCACGTTCGCGGGCGAAGACGAGCAGAAGCCTGCGAACGTCGACCGGAAGCTGTCAGCGGCGCTCGCAGCACTGTCGGTCGTGCTGAGCCACTCGTTTCGGTTGAACAGCTTCCCGACGCTCAAGAAGCAGTTCTGGAAGCAGCTGCTGAGCTCCAAGATGCTGCTGCGGCTCGACCCAGGCGCAGTGCTCAACGTGGACGACTGGATATGGATGGCTCAGGACGAGAGCTTCCCCCAGTTCCAGGTCGACATGGACCGCTGCGGAGTGATGACAACAAGGCACATGGACGCGCTCTTCACGTTCCTCACGACGCCTGCGCCGCATGAAATTCCTGTTGAGTTCGAGCAGCGATACACTGAGTTGGCGCAGAACAAGCGCGTTCCCATCGGTCTCATGCTCGGCCTTGCGAAAATGACACCAAAGTGTTTGCAGCGGATCCAAGATCTCCTTGACAGAGTGTTTGCGGCAACATCGCGACAGTACGTGATCGATGGCTTTGGCATGAACTACTCGGTGCTGAAAGCACAGCAACTCGAGAGTGTTGGAGCCTTTCTAAAGAAGAACCAGAAGGTGTATCAGATCCCAAATCTGCGACTAGTAAATGTGGGAAAGAGTGTGCTCTCTACTGGTGCTGGTGAGGTCGAGGCGCTGCGTCAAGTCATCGGTGCAGCAGTCCAGACAAGCCTGAGCTCAATTTGCCCGCGCGCCAGCAATTCCCATTTGAGCGCCCCGAAAGTGCTGGACATTGTGCGAACCTCGCTCGGACTTAAGCACGTGATGGCGCTCTGCTCTGCTCTTCGCTACGGATGTGTCTACGAGACTCTTGGGCTGACGGAGATTTTCAAGCAGGTCGACAAGACGGAGCGTGAGCAGTGCTGGCGCTGGCTCGCCTTCGGCGTCTTCTATCCACGGTCCAAGAAACTCGCGATCACTCATAATCTTCGTTGCGTGGACCTCTCCCACAATCCTCTTGAATCCGAGGATGCTGACGCGTTCATCAAGACGTTGCTTGGTCCGGCTGGTGAATTGATATGTCATGGCAGCAGATCTCAAGATCAAGTGCTCCCAAGAAGAGGCACGTTGACCATTTGTGTGGTCAAGCAAGGTGCAAAGATCTACTCAGAGCCCACAGTTGGACCCGAACTTCTTTTGGAGCTGGACCAACAAACGCAGCTGGAAGTCCTCTGCACCCAGAACGACTGCTTCTGCGTCGTGCTTCCAGGGCTTGGCTTTGGATGGGTGGGGCTCGATCAGCTCATTGATCTCGAGGAAGAAGACGTGAGTGATTCCAGCCCTAGCATTGAGCTCACCTTCACCGATATCCCCCTGACCGAATCAGCAATTGCTGGCTTCTGCAAGCTCCTATTCCAAGTCGGCCATCAGCTCAGCTACCTGGACATATCGGGGTCACACTATGTAGCAGAAGGGACGATTTTGTCAGCCATTTTCAAGTACTGCTTGAATATCGAGCATCTCGCGCTGGCAGACACGTGGCTGTCAGATGAGAGTATCGACGAATTCATGGAAGCACTGGACGGTGATCTCGGTGGGCGGCTGCTTTCACTCAACCTGAATGCGAACCTGTTTACCGACGTCATCGCCCACAGACTAGCAGAATTTCTAATAAACTCAGAGCGAGCCCTCCCAGTGCTGCAAGAACTTCGAGCACTGGGGACTTATTTGCCCCCTCGGAGCTACTCTGCGCTTCAAAACGCGCTGGCCGTGAACAAGACGCTGCGCTTCCTCGAAATCGTGAAGCCGCAGCGAGAACTGAGGCAAGAGAGTCTCACTACTTTGAAAAACGTGTGCAAGCGCATCAAGGAGGACCATCAAGCCGAATCACTGCCATCTTCGCTGCCTTTGAGGCACAAGCTGGCATTCCTAAGCACCATCAAGCCGCACAGTCATGGCGGGATTGCAGCTCACGTTGCGATGGACTCGTTCATCGTAGCATCGATCTTCAAGTTTGCTGCTGACGATGTCCGCCGTCGCATCATTTGGACTCTGTCATAGACATGATCTTCAGCCTCATCGTCACGGCTCGGAGCATGTAAGGCAATTGTTCTTTGATTATTTATTTGGTGTGCTTCATAGTTTTTATTTGTCAAGATCTCACTCAGTGCGTTACAACTTTGTTTTGCTTTTCAGGCAGTGAAATACTGATTTGTGGCAAGAAATCGGCTATTTGCCGACTCGGCTCGTCGCGCCGCTTGAGAACCGGAGTTGCAAAGATCGTCGATTTGACTCTCAAAACATGAAGATAATGGCAAGAGCGTGCATTGTATGGACGTTGTATACGAGTGCTGCGACCCTAGCACTTGAGCCGATTCACGCTGCGACGGCGAGGACCGCGACTTGCTCAGCCTCACTACCCGTGCGTTTCGACTCCGACTTCTCGCATAAACAACTGCAACTCCTGGCTCAAATCCTTCCTCAAGCCACAGCAGTACGATCATCAGCTCTCACGTTGACCTCTTCACTGCCAGTCAGTCGAGTAGCTGACGTCCCTCCTGTAACTCTTGTTCCATGCAGAGCGACCAACCAGTGACTCAAGCGGAGCTGCGCGCACCCGTCCACATCTCCTGCCAGCTCCAGCAATTCCCGCACATCCGAGCCTTCTGCGACCAGGAAATTGGCAGGACAATCGCCAACTTTGAGGTAAAGTAGCGCTCTACCTCCTTTTGAATTCACTTGTTTCTTTCTGAAGTCACCCTTGAGCTCGACTCTACGACGCCCTGACTGACTGCAACGCTGTAGATCAAGCCGTTCGCCCAGCCACCACACTTGGTTTTCTTCGATGAAAGGCACCAAGTCGTGAAGGCAGTCCCGATTGCGCCGTCGTGGACTCCGTATGAGCTTCGCGACAGAATTGTGAGCATCATGGCAGGCAAGAAATGACTCATTTCTCGTGCTCCACAATTAGCAATAGTACTGCTCGATGATACTCTTGAGCTCGACACGATCCCTGCTGATCTCTCCCAGGCGCTTCTCCATGTTATGGATATTGTGTCGCTGTGGTGAGCGGCTAACTTCTATTCTTTCTCCCTCGCAGAAGTAACATGGAATGGCCCCACTTGGCGACTCAAGGAACACGCTCAAGGGTCTGGGATCAGCAAACCCTGCTGGCCAGAGCTTTGCTATCTGCGTCCGATTGACTGCGCAGCTGCACACACAAGGGCGTCTTCGTCGCCACCACTTGCACTCGATTCAGGAACGACTGGCGTGTCATCCACTCTGGCAGCGACGCGACACTCGTGCCTATCATGCTAACTAGCAGCAGTGATGGTGATGGCTCAGCGTACTCGGGGAGCTCATGGAGTGGCGTTGCGCCCACGTCGAGCCACTTAAGCGTCAAGACCTCAAAGATCGAAGCGGGCAGCCGCGTGATGTTGTTGTGCTGTACGTTAAGATTCACTGGAGCCAGTCGCAACAGCACATCTGGGATATCGGTGAGATCGACCATTATGAGCATCAAACTCAAGCCAGGAGGCCAGATCTCGTGCAGATTCGACGGAAGCCTGTCGAGAGGCAAGCCGACAGCAACAAATGTACCCAACGTCTGAGGAAAGTCGCGGTCGAGCAGACCTGGAGGCAGGCTACTGGATGGGTCGCAAGCCGCAGTCATGTTGGCAAAGACGAACGAGATCTGTCGCAGATTCGGATGATGCGTTCTCGATAACGCTGCGCTTGCAGACCACTCGAGCACGGTGCTGCTGTAGATGTATATTCCCATCAGATTTGGGAGCGACTGGATGCTCGCAGGCATGTGGAGCTTAGGGCAGTTGCGAAAGATCAGCATCTTGAGCGCTGGCGCGTCCAACGGAGCCCAGCGAGCTTCGAGTTCAGTCGAAGTCCCGACCATGCCGGCGTGCTTGGTGCAGTCGATCTGCATCGCGACGCATGCCGCTTTGGTGGTCAGCCACGGATGAACCTGCACCATGCAGTCAGAGAGATCAGCGTCTTCGTGAGCGCTCGAGAAGTGAAGCCCCAGTATGACAAATCCCCAGATGATCAGCCCAGCGTGCGCCAGTTTCTCGCATCGCTCTCTTGCCTTCACGTTCGAACTCTCTGAGGCAGTGGGAGATGCGCGTTCTCTTACGAAGTCTCTTGCTGACGCCGCGGCCAGGAGCTTGACGTCGTCGAGCGACATGAGGAGCGTGAGTGCGAATAATGCGCGCATGAGCAAATCGAACCAGGATTGAACGAAGAGCTGCTTGAGCTCCGTGTTGAGGTTGGCGACCCAGGCATCGTTGATCCAATTGGCATCTGGAAAGGTGCGTGTGGTCGAGTTGTAATCGGGAAAGTACATGGCTCCGAGTGCTACTGACGTGCCGATGCTAGATGCGACGTCCAGCAGAGTGTCAATCAGCAAACATGCCAGCAGTCTCAATCGTGGTGTCTTGTGCAGAAGCTGGTGGACCATCGGTGTTGACCAGCAGCTAGCGACGACGATCACCACTGCGGAACAGTTGAGCCGGACTCTAGGCACGTACTTGCTCAGCGAGTGCGCCTGGACTGACTGGAGAATGGTCTCGCCGACCTCTCGCACGAGGAACACGATTGCAAAGTGCTTGCCGCCAACACCAAAGAGTCCTCTCGCGCCGAACGAGCGCTCCCACGCTTGTATGACGCTTCTCTCAAAGCGCTGGAAATGTTTCTTCCAGATGGTGACAACGGAGTTGAAGCCCCTGAAGTTGATCACCGTGAGCTCTGCGACTTCTGCTCGAGCCGGGGCGATCTTTCGTCTCGATTTGAGCATCACGAGGACGCCAATCAGCTTGAACGCGTGCGAGTGAAAGAAGAGTGTGCCTCGAAGTACAGACTTGATGAGCATCTCCAGTAGGTACACGACGTGGAGAGTAGCGAAGCTGCCAAATGCTCCCACAAGCACTGGCACGTAACGCATGTCGATCATAAGTTTGTTCGCTGCCATGTGGTTGCCCACGAGCGTCGTCGGGAGAATGTGGTAGAGCAGCGCCGCGAACGCGTAGTAGCTGGCGCACGCCACGTGGATCAACAGAATCACGACCCAGAGGGCTCTGAGGGCAACGATCTTGTGTGATCTGCTCACTTGAGACGACTGGGGGCAACGGGGGGATATCGATCCGATCGATGGGCCTTCGGGCAAGCCTCGTTCTTCGCTGACCTTCATCGTGCTCTTCTTGTCGCTCTTGTGCGTATGAGCGCGGCGGCCGCGGATCTCGTGAATCACACTCTTCTAAATCAGATTGAATGAATATATTAATGAGCAGGCACGGATGAGCTCATCGCGAGACCAATGTTCTCAAAATATCCCAAGTCTCAACTGATGTCTGCATTTGCAAGGAGCATGTTGTCTTGTCCAGTGCTCACGAAAAGATTTGCCCCAAAATGGTTGGCTCCAAGCAACTCTGTTGGATGACTTGTACAGAGTTGGTATCATCATTTCCAATATGTGGGCCACAACAAGGTTAGTAGAACTCATCGTCGACGCGGTTAAGCTCGTCGCGGACCTTGCCGATCTCGCTCAGGTGTTTCTCCTTGATGTTGAGCACCTCGGCGATGCGCGCGCGGTTGCGTGTCCACTCGTGGTCCTTGGCGCTCTTGATCACGTCGGCAATCTTGGCGAGGCTCTGCTCGCGCATCACGTCCTCCTGAGCCAGCAATTTGCCAATGTGGATGTCGTGCGAGCCGTTGATCGCGTTGTTGAGTGCGTCGCGGTCATTCAGGATTGCGCGGCACTCATCGGTCAAGAAATCATCTTCCTCGCCATCCTCTGACGCCATGCGCTCCAGCAGCGTGACTGCGAGCTGACTCACGTTCTCAAAGAAGTTGTTCTCGAGCACTTCGACGGTACGGAAGTGCTCAGTCGCAATCTCGCGCGCCTCACCTCCCACGGCCTCGATCGACACCTCCATGCTGGCGATCAGCTCCTGCGCAATCTCGACCAAGCCTGACTCGAGGTTCATCAATTGACTGTGGAGTTTCTCAGTCGAGGCCTTGGCCTCGTTGAGGAACTGCTGTCCAGCGGCCGAGCCTTCGCTGTCGGACGTTGGCGTCACACCGGCCTGCTTGAGCAGCTGTTTGGCGACGCGACGATGGCCCTCGACCGCGCGGATGCTACTCTCCTGAGCCTCGAGCTGCACTCTCTCGTACTTTGCACGGAACTGGTCCACTTCCTTGGACAGCGTGGTGTGTTTCTCCAGCAGCACGACCTTCACGTCCTCCGTCGCCGCTTTCGCCTTCTCGTTGTAGTCGTCAATGATATTGCGCAGGCCTGGTAGTACTTCGATCTTGTTCATCTCCGTGTCCTCCTTGAACATGTCGGTCAACAGTGTCTGTGCGTATATATGTCCAGCCACAACCATTTTTCAGACCCCACCCCAGATCCAGGCCTCCTATAAATACATGAGCGTACCTCGAGCGTGATCACATTCGCGTCCTTAAGCATCGCAAGATACTTGATCTGCTCCGCCTCACGCGCCAATGCCGCGTCTTCGATGGCTTTCACTTCTTTCATTTCCTCGAGTTCGTCCTGGTACTGCTCGCGCGCCTGGATGGCCTCGTTCGAATCCACGAGAGCGTAGTCCAGGTACTGGAGCTTGTCGAGGTGCGCCAGGAGGAATCTGCACAGTCAACAAGTCAGTAAAGCTTTTTCAGAGGCGTGCTGCGTGATACATAGCATGACTTACGGCCGATACTCGGGGTCGGAGCACACGGGGTTGCCGCACAGGTTCAGGACGCGGAGGCTGTCGAGGCACTTGAGGTACAGTAACCCGTCCGTGGTCGACAGTGAGTTGTTCCCGACTGAGAGTACCTATAGTTTAAATTACTAGAGACCTCAGCTTCGCTAGTAGTCCAGGCAACGATAATTACGCCATCAATACACACCACTAACCTGTAGTTTCTTGAGCGCGTCGAAGTTCTCGAGCTTGGCGATGCAGTTGTTGTAGAGACTTAGGTCCGTGAGCTTTACGAGCGTCTCGAGGCCCTTGACCGCTGTAATGTTGTTGAACGAAAGGTCGAGCCACTCGAGATGCACCAGGTGGCCGATGCCGTCGATCTCCTGGATCACATTATTGTCCAGCTGGAGCTTGACCAAGTTGCGCAACGTCTCGAGGTTTTCCATCTTGAACACGTTCTGGAATGAGAGCGAGAGTGTCTGCAGCTTGATGAAGTCCACGGTCTGGTCACTCTCGTTGATCGCGTTCGTGTTCGTTGGGTCCACGTCCGTGCACGCGACCTTGCGGATGAGCTCGTCGCTAATCACCGCCACCTCCGGATGACGTACCCCAAGCCGATGCATGAGTGCTGTTGTGTCGCTTGGATTCCCCACCTGGGCTTACGGCAGTGTTATCCTGAGAAGCCGCGAGGAGGAGAACCTGTGGGAACCGAAGAAACGGCTCGTACAGTCAGTTAGTCAGTGTCCTCATTAAGTCTGATATAGCACATTCAGCTGACCCCTAAATATACCTCGAGCCTTATTATGAAAAAACGCGAGCTTCACGGTGTGTCGTTTGGGCTACTGTGTCTTGGCCGCCTCACCTTTGCCAACGTGAATTCTCCGTTCATCTGTAGCGCATAAGTAGCCTCATTAGCTTTCTTGCAAGGCCACGAAGGCTCCCTCAATTGCTCTCATGGGCTGCTCGCAGTCGACATCGCGGTACCTCGAAAAGCGCAATGTGACCGTCAAGTCGCCTGGGAGCATAGGTTGTCTAGGAGGGAGCCTCGCTGATACGCCCAGTATCGCGCGCGTTCAGGAAGACGTGCTGACGGAGATGATCCGGTACCGCCGGCCGAGCATCCGCAACACGGGCGGCATCGACGCGATCCATGGTGAGGATATTGCCGTCATGGTCACGCTCCAGGCCATGAACAAGAACACGGAGATGTCTCAGTCCGAGCAGGAGCGCATCGTGGTCGCGCTACGTGGGAACGTGCTCTTCTCCTGCATGCAGACCGAGCAGCTCGCATCACTCGCCAAGTTCATGTTCATCCAGGTCGTCGAACCCGGCGAACGGATCATCAAGCAGGGCGAGGTCGGCGACAAGTTCTTCGTCGTGCGTTCGGGCAAGTTCGCGGTCACGAACGGCCAGAGCGTCGTCATAAATCGGCTCACGCCCAACGCGACTTTCGGCGAGCTGGGTCTGCTGTACAGTGCCAAGCGGAGCGCGAGCGTCGCCGCCGACCCGGACGTCCGCGGCTCGCTTTACGTGCTGCGAGGCAAGTTCTTCCGCTACATGGCAGCGCAAAACTCAATCAACAGCACCCAAAGCTCACTTGTAGCGGTGCAGAAGGTCAAACTGCTCGAGAGCCTCACGGAAGATCAGCTCAAGCTCGTTGCATCCTCTGTACAGCAGCTGCAGTATCGCGCCGGAGACGTGATCGTGCACAAGGGCGAGCCTGGGAGCGTGCTGTACATGATTCAGTCGGGGGCAGTGGCTTGTACGGACATCGGTAACGGCGTCGGCATTGTGGAGCTCACAGAAGGCGATTACTTTGGCGAGCGCGCTCTTCTCGCGTCTGAGCCGCGTGCAGCTACTGTGATCGCGAAGACCGACGCGCAGGTTATGGCGCTGGACCAAGCGACATTCACATCACTGTTAGGGCCGCTGCAGAAAGTGCTGGACTACAACCGGCTCTGGCACATCCTCGAGAGTGTGAATGTGCTTAAGAACGTGCCCGAGCCGCTCAAGCGGAAACTCCTGGACCTCGCGCAGCAGATCTCGTACGCACCCGACGAGCTCATAATCCGAGAAGGCGACGACGGCGATACGTTTTTCATCGTCAAGGAGGGCGAAGCTAAGGTGCTGCAGCGGTCTCCACTCTCATTATCATCCTCACCATCTTCATTATCGTCACCAGGAAAGCGCCAGCTGCCAGATGTTCAGGTTGCTCTTATTGGACCCGGAGACACGTTTGGTGAGATGGCGTTGCTCAACCGCTCACCACGGACGGCGTCGGTCGTCGCGTGTTCGAAAGTCGACTGCTTCGTGCTCGACCGGACACACTTTGAGAGCATCTTTGCGCCTGTGAAGGAGGAGCTGCATGACCTGGCGAAACAACGCAAAACGCTCAACGCCGACAAGTGCTTCTCGCATTGGATCACCATCTCAAACCTCAAACGCGTGCGCATCATCGGCATGGGCTCGTTCGGGATCGTGCATATCGCGCAGCATACACCGTCAGGTCGGTTCGTCGCGGTCAAGGAGATGTGGAAGGCACGTCTCGAAGAAAGCCGACAGGTGCACCACATCTGCAGCGAAAAGTTATTGCTCGAGAAGATCGACTCGCCGTTCCTGCTCAAGTTCTACACGGCACTCCAGGACGACCGAAAGATCTACTTTGTCACGGAGCTGCTGCTCGGCGGCGAGCTGTTCCGCCGAATCGTGTCGCCCGCGGGCAAGCCCATCACGCTCTCACTACACGATGCGCGCTTCTACACGGCCTGCTGCATCAATTCACTCGCATATCTTCACGAGCGCAGCGTGGCGTATCGCGACTTGAAACCGGAGAACATTCTGCTCGACAACGACGGGTACGCAAAGCTCGTGGATTTCGGGTTTGCCAAGAAAGTGAGCGGCAAGACATACACGCTCTGTGGGACGCCGGAGTACCTGGCGCCGGAGACCATCTTGAGCGTTGGCCACGGCATCGCAGTCGATAGCTGGGGGCTCGGCGTGCTGCTATACGAGATGGTCATGGGAGACTCACCGTTCGCGTCGCGGGACGACGACCATCTCACAATCTATCAAAACATTTTGCAAGACCGCGTAGCGTTCCCGTTAGTCTGTGACGAAGCCTGGAAGCAGTTGGTCATGTCGCTGCTGCACCGCCAGCCTGATAGACGCGCATCCATGATCGACGGCGCGCCGAACGATGTCCGCAAACAGCCCTGGCTCAGCGACTTTGACTGGGACACGCTCCAGCGAAAAGTCATGGGTGCTCCCTGGAAGCCTAAGCTTAGGGACGAGATCGACGCCAGATACTTCCAACCGGTTACGAGCGATGACCTGGACGAGTTTGAGTCCTGGAAGGACGTGCCGCCGGCTAACTCCTGGGACGAATTTTGATCTAGAGGCACAGTTAACACAGTTAAAGCCGATTAACCAAACCCCCTTACAGCATGACAAACACGCATGCAATTGCGAGCAAAACAAGGTGGATTGCTTGAGAGTAGTCCGTCCTGCGCACACTGCAATACCGCTGAATGAAGGCGCCTGCAGTCATGATGCTTCTATTTGGCTGCAATCACAGTGAGTCTCGCTTCTGTAAAGTAGTCGAGTTGGTGGTCATTGTCGTCGTTGTCGTTCCGCCAGTTCGCTTTGTTGACTTTTTGGTTGTCACTTCCTCGTGGACCTGATGGCGGTACTTTGTGTCAAAACCGTCTTCTCGCTTCTCCTCTTCGGTCTCGCTATCGCTCACGTCGATCTCGTGCACGTTCACGGCGCGCAGTACAGACGGTTGCTTCTTCAGCGGCTCAAGCGAGCTGTAATTCTTCTCCTTCTGGGCAGCTGAGAGGTCCACAGAGACCGCGGAAGTCGATGCGAGTGCCGCTTCCAGCGCCGACTTGCTGACGTCGTTAATGGTCGACGACTTGAGCTCCACTACCGGCGGCGGGATCTCAATCATCGTCGCGGACTCGTGCAGCCGACGCAGCGCGCGCTGTGAAAATAATAAAATATTAATATCACTAAACAGCACCTGGTGAGCAGAATAAATGAATAAAATAAATACCTGGAAGGTGCGGAATTTCTGCGTGATGTAGGTCGCCACAAGCACCGAGAGCATCGGGTACATGATCGCCACGGCGACGACCATGTAGACGCAGGTGCCCATGCCCCAGCACTTGCGCTCGCTCGAGTTCTCAGCGCAGCGGTTGTACTGGTCCTTGTAGTAAGTCGAGTCGATGATATCGCGGAAGACGAAGAGGTACCAGACGACAGCGACGACGAGGAAGCCCAGGCCGCTCCCGATACAGAGCTGCATGAGGTAGAAGTCCACGACCGTGCGGCGCTTGGTCGTAACCAGCAGCGCCGACCAGACGGCCACCAGCAGTGCCACGCCCGAGAGCAGCGAGAGCGCGAGCTGGAGAAATGTGATCGCTGGCCCGCAGTACACGGCGCGCACCTGGCAGTACTGCTTGTGCAGCTCGTCGATCGCATTGTTGCAGAACGACTCCTCCATCGCACTGTAGTACAAGACAACGCCACACATACACACACAGTAATATAAGAACGAGCTCGGCCCCATATACCACACATATAAGAAGCCTGTGTGAACATACGCACCATTGGTCGGCGAACGAGTGGGCCGCGCTCTCTTGGGCCGGGATCCAGAGCGAGTTGCCCGGGTCGAAGCTCTCGTCGCCCACGTGTTCCGTGTAGTTGAGCCATAGGCCGATGCCCTGCGCGTAGAAGAGCGCGCTGCTGCGCTCGCCCGCCTGCGTGAGCCAGAAGGGCGTGAGCGTCACGTACCACGTCACGACGGCCAGCACTGTCGCCAGCAGCGGCACTGCGCGCGTACATACACAAGAGGTATACAGAGAGAGAGGTAAGTTATACGCACAGGCGGCTTCGTATGCAGAGAGAGAGAGAGCGCGTACCGGAGAGCTGCAGCAGGTTCGTCATGGACATCCGCTGCTTCAATTTGAATGGCAATTTTACGAAAAAGGTGTAACCCATGAGAAAAAATCAGGAGTTTTAAAAAGTGACAAAATGCCCCGTATAGACGATTTTCAAATACAAGCCTACGGAGCTTTTTAAAAAGAAAAAGCATTGGCTCGAAAACTCAACAGGATACAAAGTCAAGTCAAAATGAAGAGCGACTTTTGATCAAATACTCCGATTCTGAGAATTTGATCAAAAGTCGCTCTTCATTTTGACTTGACTTTGTATCGATGTCTGGTTTATGTTTTGACTCTTTTATTTTCCGTGCAAAATATTGTGCCTTTCAGACATTTTGTCATTATTTCAGTCTAAAAGCGCGAATATATATAGATATTTGCTTATTCGCGATTATCTGTTCTTTATCGCTCTTGCCCCACGGTTTGTTGGATTATAACGCGAATAACACGATTTGATTGAATTATAACACAAAATGGGTCTGCCGTCTTCGCTAGATGAGCACTTTTAACCACCAAGTCCAGTGAAAGGCGTTTTTGCCAAGCGCCATCTTGAACAATATTCGTGCTGCCAATTTAAAGCCAAAACGGGTCCGAATTAACATTTCCTGCAAACACGAATAAGCATGCTAAGAATGACGTCAGAAAACGTGAAAGGCACAATAAATGTATTGTGAAAACCAGTCCGTTTTTCCAAATGCATTGCCAATCGCCACATTTAGCGCCCGAATTAGCTCAGCCGTCCCTATTTATATATAATTACGACTTGTCCCCTAATAAGTTTTTTTTGCGAATCATATGAACCCCTGTGTTGTGTGCTACGAGTGTACCCCCGAAGGGTACGCCTCAGATACACGGGAACAAGCAGCTTTGCCAAACTGCCAGTTGGATCCCTGGGCGGCACTTCCCGTAGCGCTGGAGATCAAGTGGCGGTGAGAGTTCGCTGGAGGCGAGCTCCTGAGCCTTTGTATGTTTAGCTCAGCTCAAGATTAGCAACAGACCAGACAGAGCAATATCAGGTTGGTCTTTGCGGGAGCTCCAGCTCTCAAGTTGTGTGTCGTGTGATCTTCTCTCACGATACATCACACCCTGTTTATTTTGTCGCAGCGATTTTTGCCCTAACACTATCAAATCGATTAACAGTAAAAGAGGGTGAGTAGCGGTCTTGCTGAGCGATTTGAAGCCAAAACTGACAGAATACCGATGTAAATGTTGTATTCTGAGCGATTCGGCACTTATTCCAAAGGAATTTACTCCGACAAAACCAAGCACGGTTGTGCTGCTGTGTACAACAGAATGATAAGGCAGCTCTGGCAGGCGAATCTATTGCATGCGTAAGTACACTGCTACATTACCCCAATGCGAAGTTCTATTAGCCTTCCTCGGTGCATTGGGCGCTCTTCACATCAAATAAATAAGATGGAAGTGAATGGCAGCGTGCTATACCGAAT
>JAASFV010000515.1:0-20165 GCA_023334015.1 Globisporangium paddicum
TGACAGCTGTACGTTGACGGCCGAGCTGCCGCCGCGCACGACGCGCAGCAGGTTAGAGATGTCGCAGTAGGCGTCCGGTCCGACCACGAGGTCCACCATCTTGTCCGACTCGAGCAGCTGCGTCTTGAGGCGCTCGGCCATTCACGCGCGGCTGCGAGCGCAGTCCTATGATGAACTCGATCGTGGACGAGGTGCGCAACTAGGGTGTGAAGGAGAGTTCCTTGTTATAGTGACGCACGTCTTCTATTTCGTGTTAGCGAGAGTTCTAACCCAGCGACCATCAACGACTCCAGCACAACCAAAGTAAAGCAAAAGGTGCGCATAGCACGGAGTAGTACCTAAAACAGTAGCGGTGTGTGCCAATACCGTTTTGTATTGCAGCGCTGGAGCGACACGAGCTTAAATTTAAGTACAGCGGACGCAAAGCCGACGACGCTCTGAACCCTTGCGAAATTCCATCTTCAAGTCCTGACGCAGTTTATCAAGTCAGCTACACGCCAATCGTCCCACCTTCCTGACAGCTTCACGCTTTGGTGTACAGTAGCTTTGGGGAAGTCACGCTTCTGGTGGACAACCAGATTCACTGGATGTCCCCAGTCTGATACGCGCGGGCATTCAGTATCGCTACTTCAACAGGCAAAACTGCATTTCGAGCCGATACAAGCCGCAACACATCGGCTCGGCTCGGCTCGTATCAGGGAACCTTATTCCCAGAAGGCTTGACAATCGGAAGGTCTGAAAAAAGCGCCAAGAATGAAGGACGACCACCACGAGCATGGCGGGCTGGATGACCTCCACGCCGAGCTGGACACGACACCGACGCTCGAGGCCGCGAGGGAGGGCGATGTCGACGCGCTCGCGGCGCTCCTGGAAGCGGACGAGACGCAGCTGCACGCGCGCGACAAGTACGGGCTCACGCCACTGCACTGGGCGTGCGATCGCGGGCAGCTCCAGACGGCGACGCTGCTCCTCGAGCGTGGCGCAGACATGAACGCGGTCGAGAAGCGACTCTTCAAGCGCACGCCGCTGCTGTTCGCCACGCTCTCAGGCAACGCGGAACTCGTGCAGCTGCTGCTTCGCTATCACGTGAACGTCGCTGCGGCGGACTACAAGGGCTGGAGTGCGGTCCACTGCGCGGCCCACGTGGGTTCTGTGGAGATCTTGCGTGTGCTTGTGACTAGCGGCGCGAGTGTGAGCGCGCTGACGAAGCGTGAGGAGAGTGTCTTACACGTAGCTGCCCGTGCGGGCCGCGAGGAGCTCATTGTGCAGCTCGTCGCGGGTCCCGAGGACCAGTTGCTGCGCGGCGATGACAAGCTGATTGGCGCGCGCGATGCCGATGGAAACACCGCGTTGGACATCGCGCGCGCCAGCGGTCACGACGCGATCGCCGCCACTCTGACCGAGGCGACGGCTGATCAGTAATAGCGTACATCGCTGCTGGAAGGGAGAATAATGTGCATAGTGCCTTGTTGAACCTGGAGAACAGCAACAGCAAATAAAACAGCGTGTGTGCGTGTCGACGCAATACACTGTATCCGCTGAGCCGTTCTTGTGATGGCTGCAATGTCAAACCTGTGCCTGGAAGCACGTCCGAGTCGCTATGAAATGCGCACGAACTTTCGTATGCGTCGACCGAAAGGACTCGGTCCCAGCTAGGCCACGTCACCAGCTGCGTTGAGCTGACTCGTATCAGACTCGCAGCTTCAACCAGAGCTGCATGTCTGCCCATGTCGACGTCGACCGTGACACTCGTCCACAATGCAAGTGGTTGGTGGTGACAAATGCACAAACAATCACTCGCAGGCCTACAGTGTAACGGCTCATATCGACTTGAAGTGACGCGCCGCCGGTTTCGTTTGCTTTTGTTTGGCTCGCGCCGTTTCGGCGGGTTTCAGATCGGATCGAGCTCGTGACGCGCCGCTGACACGATGCCACCTCAGATCTGAGCGGACACACCATCACTCCTGGTTGTACTTCAACATGCACTTGGAAGGTTTCGGCGTTTTTTTGTGCGGTTTTGGTTTACGTTAATTAGGCGTCAAAAAAAGCAAATATAAATACAGCAAATACAAAATGTAATTCTTATGTTTTGGTGTTTTCAGCGCGAAAGCCCCCACACGATCGTGCTCGAACCGGACTCTCCGCCGACACAAACAGCTTCGTTCCCCGAGAACAACAGACTCTCTCGCACGACAGTCCAGACTTTCATGAAGCAGCGACAAATATCCAGCAGCATGCATTTGAGTTATTCTAGCCCAGTTTCAAGCCGCAAATATTCATATTTTTGCAGCAAATAACATTTTCTGCCCCCATCCCAGTCAAGCCCAGTTTCTTTCGCTCACGTCTACAACTTCGTATTCGAAGAACTTGCGTTTCCGACCTCGGAAAGCCTGAACAGTGTTCACTGCATGCCCCTCTCGTCACGTGAACCTTTTGCTTTGTTTGCAAACATTTTCTCAAACAAGTGTGTGGCAAAGCAATTTGCTTTTCACAAACTCGCGTTGTTCAAGCAGCTCATTGAAGCATATTCATTATTTTAACGATGGTTGAAGCTGCCGAAAAGTGCTGGACGTTTCAAACGCGCTTTTTGTCGCCCATTCGCGTCTGAGTTGACGGGGGAAACGCAAATCTCGTGTTTGCCAACAACAAGTGCCCCAACAAAGAGCAGCGAGCCGATCCCTGTTGAGAAGCAGCTCCCGTTAAAACATCACTAGAACATGGCATCGTCGCTGTGAGATTCGATACAGATCTGCCATGCGAATAAATCAAGCGAGCCAATGCCGTCTGCTCTGCTGTTTGACGAGCTAAAACGCAAGGCCAGCGATGGCAAGAGTGCGTTTTGCTACTGACAGCGTCGAAATGATAGATTGATGCTGAGAAACAGTGAGATAAAACAGACACTAAATGTGACGTCCATACTAGCAAGCGTTGTCGTACGCTGAATCTGTGACGAAAAGCGATATTTCACAAACTGCGTCTAGCCGACTGTCAGATAGTTGCCATCATTTCAGCCAATCAGAGCTCGTGAAAAGCACATTCCCCTAAATAGTAGCCCGCCGGACAGTGGGCGCGCTTCGTCTGCTTTTTGTGCCAGTTTGCTTGATTTCTCTCTCGTCCCACATTCTCGCTCCCCTACCCCGCGCACACTACATTTTTTTTCTCTCGTCTCTTACTCTTTGGGCTGACCGCATCCAAACGCGCTGGCTGGTGTTCGGCATTCCCGAATTCGCGGCCTTACGAGACAATCGCAGGCCGACACCAACGAGCAGCTACAGCTACAAAATAGAAGCCCTTCATCACAGTATATGAATCTATGAAGCGCTCGCGTGCATGTGAAGACCTGCGCGCGCTCGACCGCAACAGCCTCACAGGTCAGTCGCTCAAGCGCTCTAAGCACCACAGCTGCGACAACGAGGAGCTCAGCGACGACAGTTTCCTCGCCGCCATCGGCGTGGACGTGCCCGACGCTGCGGATGCGCTCCAGTTCGTCCTGGGCATGAAGGCCACCTTTGAGCGCCGCCGCGGCAGCAGCTCGGGCTTTGACGAATGCTTGCCGCCGATCCGTCGCAACTCGGCCGTCATCGAGTGCGGCGCCGCCGCCACCGTGCAGTTCAAGAAGAAGCTCGCGGCTGAGAGCGCGGGCGACGTGCCTGAGGCAACCGCCGCCGACTTATTCTGCAGCAGGTTCCAGCGCGAGACGCGCTGCATGGACCCGCTCCACCCGTTCGAGGTCTCGTTCTACCGCCTTTCGATCAACCCGAACTCGTGAGCAGCTCCGTGACGGCTACCAAGACCCAGTCTTCCAAGTCCGCTGCAGCCGCTTCTCCGGCCTGCCAGCTAGCCAGTCGAGCACGCGGCTCAAACCAGCTCTGAGCGGCGTCATCCTCGCCATCCAGCGATGCATCTTGCATGCTTTGGCGGTCGAGTCATCATCACCAGACGACGACATGGGACACTCCACCGTGACCCTCGTCGGTGTGACCAAGCTGGCCAGAGATTCGCGCAGACCAGCCACAAGCCAGCAGAGAGAGCGCGTTCCAAGCGTGCTCTCCTGTCCATCGGTCCATATGCTGTCCGTCCAGAACTCTGGACTGCTCGTCACACAGCCACAGCACCGCTGTTGAACATGGATAAGAAGTTTCTACGAAAAAAAAAGCATAGAAATCCCCATGTTCCCCTACAACCATCGAGTAAGAATAGCAGATCTTCAACATGCAGATCTCAGTTTCTCAACTAAAATATTTATTTTCTTGGTCTTTCCCTTCTGAGCCCTTCTTCTCATGAGAGCATGGCTGTCACCAGACTTCTCACATGTTAGAGTCTATCTCCACGGCCTGTCAATTGGAACGACTCCGTCGTCGCACATGTTGACCAACTCATCTTTCGCCTACGAAGAGCTCTTCGCATCCTCATTTCGCTATCATTGGCCAGGATCGCTTGCTCGGATCTGCTGATAGCTGATCAGGGGCCGATTAGCTGAACGGCGACCAGTTCGAGTGCCCGCCCGGCGGTTGCCGCGCGCTCGAGACATTGCGATTCGACATATTACCACTAGAGCCAGGGACCCCGTACCCTCCTCCTCCGGTGGTTGCTACGCCCGCGACAGCTGGGCCGTCACGACTGGCAGGTGTCCCATAGTAGCCGTACTCAGACGCTGCTTGGGGGAAGTGTGACATGCCCATCGCTCCGGAGCTGCTGACTTGCGGTGGTTGGCTGTGAAGGCCGCTGCGGCTCGGAGGCGCGTACCCACCTCCGCTGGAGTAGCTGTCTCCGCGAGGGTACGAGGGCGTGGCTGGCGGCTGGGGCAACGCGGACGTCGCCGTGCCGATGCGCTCGTAGTCCACGTAGCCCCCGCTAAAGCCGCCCTGTTGTTGTTGCTTCTGGCTCTGCTGGTGGACGAACTTGGACAGTGGGGACGGTGGTGCGTTCGCGGTGCCGTGCTGATCGTCCCACGGGTTCATCCCTAGGGACCCGCCGCTCCCGTACGACGAGCCCGGTGGCCCCGCGGACTGCAGTCGTCCTCCGCTGAAGCCCATGGGATTCGAGCCGCTCTTGCGCGCGAGCCACTGCCGCCGCTTGCGCTCCCAGTTCTGGTCGCGTTTGGACGACGTGAGCGGCGGCTGCGAACCCCAACTGCGGCTCGAGCCCATGCTGCCAGAGCTCGAGAGCTGCCTCGATGGACCCGCGCCATAGAATTGCTGTTGCTGTTGTTGCGGTGGCATCATTCCGCCACCTCCCATGGAGCTTGTCGATGGCGGCTGGCCGTAAGGGTCGCTCCAGTTGTTGTTGCTGGTGCTGTAGCCAGAAGCCATGGCCGCATTGCCACCACCGTAGCCGCTCGGTGTCCCACCTTTCTGCGGCGCGTAGTCGTAGCCACTGCTGATGTTGTTGTTGTTGCCCGTGTAGGCGCCAGTCCGAGGAGGCAGAGCCGCAGGGTCTGGTGCTTTCTCGCCGTCGTCCTCCACTGCGGCGTCGACCGTGCCGAGTCCGCCCGGACCTGCTCATTCCATTTCATGCAGTAGCCATACATAACGAGTCAGTGAAAGGACACGAAGAGCTCATCAATGAATACGACGTACCGAACGAGATGCTGGAGGCCCCGCCAGGCGGCGCATGCAGCCTCGTGGAGCTGCGCTTCACGTGCAGCTGCGAGGATGTGAGCGTCGACATATGCCTCTCGCTTTTTGTCTGCTGTCTATCTGTTGTGTGGCTCGAGCGGGCGCTGGTGTGTTTCACACGGCGCCTGGGCGTCTAACAATACCTTGGAGGAGCATTTCCTATTGATAGCCGACAGGCGCTCTGCGCTCCAGCAGCGCTGCTTGCTCAGTGTGCCATGTCGAGTCTCTTTGACATCGCGGCGGGGCTCAGTCAGTTCAACGACGATGGGGATTTATGGACCACGCCTTCAAAAGACAGTGGCAACAGCTTCACGACCCTCAAACAGGACACGGTCTGGGGCAAATCATCTGACACCTCAGTAACGCTACCAGCAAGGCGCCGCCAGTCGGCGCTCTGCATCCTGGACGAGACGTTGCAGACGATCTACAACACGAGAGGCCGCGCATCAACCTCTGCGCCTCTAGTAATGACCGCCTCACGGAGCAGTGAGCAGCTGGAGAATCGATTGCAACAGCTGAAAGCGACGACAACCTCCACACCATCACTCACTGGGTCTGAGCTGCGCAACGTGTTCACGCACAGCATTGCGTACCAGCAGCAGCTAGAGACACGAGCTGAGCCGATGTCGTCTATGGCCCCCAGCAACAGCAGGAAAGCTCAAGTCAACCAGAACGGAGACTCGGATATGCTCGCGAAGACCGTCTTGAGAGAGGTCAGCGACGAGGTCGAGCAGCTTGGGACGGAGACTCAACACGACCGCCGCCGGACGCCCGAGCAGCGTGACGTCATCGTCCGCTTCCTCACAGAGAAGTATCTGGACGCGCGGCTAGTGCGTTAGCTTTCACGTCTATCTGATCATTGAGACCTGTCTACCCATGGAACGCTCACCTTTGCTTCTTCTCGTGCCAGAACAAGCTGCCAGGGACCCCGTTCGTTCAGTTGGCGCGCAGGAGGGCGCTGCAAAAGATCCAGCAGCTGCAGCAGCAGTCCACGCACACCGAAGCCGCACACTCACAGCGCAGCACTGAGTCTGCTGGTGCGCCCACTGCGGCTCACATACAGCCGAATCAGCAGCAGCAGCGCCAGCACCAGCTGGAAGACGCGAGTGAGCTATTGGAAAAGCTCAGTGCGCTGCCGCCTCAGCAGCGCGAGATGCTGCACAAGCTCGCGCTTGTACCTGACACACAGCTGCCATCACTTCCTCCTGCGCAGCGTGAGCTCGTGCAGTTCGCCAAGCGCCTCAAGCGCGCGCGCCACGTCGTCACAAGAGCTCAGCCGCCTGGCGCCATCTCACCAGCAGCTCATTCGGAAATTGCAGACTTGACAAACAAACATGTTTTTATGCTATAAAAAACGTTTTTACGAGGACTTGCCCTGAAAAATCAGTTGCCTTCACGAGCAGCCTGGGAGTAAAAGTGCGAGGTGGAAGCGAGCACGAGCCCGTGGGCCTTGGCGAACGCCACGACATCAAAGTTGCGGCGCTCCACGTCCTGCTCGGCGGTTGACTTCACATGTGGCGCGCGCTGGCGGAAGAGCAACGACACGTAGCGGTGCTCACCCTTGGGTGGTGTCACGGGGTAGTATGGCACGACGACCTGGTCTTCGTCCAAAGAGTTACTAGTGGTGGCCTCGAGATCTGTGACGATGTAGTGCAGGAACGGCGCGTGGGACGGGTTCTCTGGGTCTGGCGCGTCAATGTCGATGAGCACGTACGTGAACAGCGCCGCGCCGTCTTCGATGGTGATGGACGGCGCCGTTGCAGCCTAGGGCCATGTGCAGTTAGAGTTAGTATGGAGCTGCTCACAATGAATGGTCAGGGGAGACATATGCAGCGCACCTCGCTCATGGGGACAATGTCGCCGTTGCGAACAATTCTGCCGTGGTACACAATCGTGAAGGACGCGCTGGCGTCATCGTCGATCTCCTTAGTCATTGTGTCGAGCTGCTCGAGGATCGTTCCGAAGACGTCCGAGTCGAGCGCAATTTCGAGCGTATCTTCTCTAGCCATGAGCTGCATGGGCGCCGCAATGGGAGAGCCGTTGTCGGCGTAGCGCAGGCCGTGGTGGAGCCCAGCGAACTGGAGCACCGACGAGAGCACCACAAGCGTCGTGAAGAGCGCCAGAAGGATCTGTAGCGGCAGCGAGCGCGACGCCGGGGTGGAGAGCGGCGCGACGTACGGCGGTAGCGGCGACGAGCCGGTCGTGACCGACGAGTACGAGTGCATGATCGGCAGACGCGAGCGGCTCATCATGGACGAGTGGCCCATGCCGCGCACCACGCCCCAGCCGTGCATGATGATGCGGGTGCTTGTCTGTCTGTTGGTTGCCTGTGGCTCGAATGGCCCTGAGTTCTTCTTCTTCAGAGAAAGATCGCAATATGGAAATTACCAGGAAGAGTCGCTCGAAAGTTCAAGCCAACATACAAATACTGTAGCTGACAGGACACAATAATTCACAACTTTATTATCAGATCTGAGTGGTTCGGAGCTCTTCAACTATGAGCCCAGGTTCCGGTGGTGCTCTGTCGTTCCGGTGCATGTATCGCGAGGCTCACATACATTGGTGATCATAAGGGTGAGGTACAGGACGAGGACGAACTGCCACTGTGGCTGTAAGAACTGGCGCTCCGAGCAGAGTACAGCGCTGTCGACTGCGGTAGAACAGCCTCATAGTGCTGGTGCGCATAATGATTGTCATGAGTGGCGGTCGCGCTCTTGTTCTTCTCGTCCATTGACTGCAGCCAGCGCTGCGTCGCCATCGTGCGCGGCGTTGAGTTGGCTGTGCGTCGTCGCCGCTTCTCGACAAACGCCTGTTTTGCAACACGAAAGTGGTGGTTAGTAAATGTGCCAGACCCTTTTAGCATTAGGTTATATATCGCTTACTGTTGCTGCACGATGGCATCCAGGCGATAGCATCGCGTCCAGATGGCGCACGAGCGTTGAAACCGAGCGCCGGTGGATGTTGCTGCCGATCGCAGGCATTGCGTCGATGTCGTCACGCCTCCTTGTGGCCTCGATCACGACCATGTCCAGTGGTGCAGGTGTTGTTGCTGAGGCGAAAGTTGAAGCTGAGGCTGATCCAGTGGAGTCGTGATTGAGCTCTCGTTTGCGTGACTGCGAAAAGAAACCGCGCTTGGTCTCGAGGCGAGGTGACGTCACGGCCGCGAACACGAGCGGTGCGAGGCTCGTTGCGGCCGCCAGTGGACTCCGGACCATGTCCTCGTGGCCAAAGCGCTGCTCGTGTGTGTAGTTATTATGGTGGCGGTGGCACTGCTGGTGGTGATAACTGAGCTCGCCCTGTGTACTGTGTTCACTGCTGATGTTGTTGTTGTTGCTTAGAACGCTTTCGTAGTGTCGAAGTTCGTAGCTGGTGTTCCCAACATCAAAAGAGCCAAAGCCTCGCTTTCGTGACGATGTCACTTGCGGGTTCTCTGGCTCCAAGTTGCTAGCAGCTTGGTGCTTGCGGTGATGGTGACGCTCTCGACGGTGGTGGTTAGGTGTGGACTCGTTATGCTTCATGTCGGGAATGTCTTCGTCGTAGAGCTGGGACTCGAAATGGCCTTGTGGGTACGCCTGCTGCCGCTCCTGGCTCTGGTAACTGCTGCTGCTCTTGGCGCTGACGTTGTGGACTGATTCACATCCATCGTGTGGCTGTGATTGCTCGAGCTTCTGGTGACATCGGTGCTTTGAATCGCGCTTGGTGTCATGAGCAAATGAAGAGCTGTTGGGTTCCACCGCTCGAGAACTACGATGAGTGACCACCGGGCCACGCGAGTCACTGTTGCGCGGGTGGAGGTCGGCGTTTGATACACGTTGGTGCTGTTGTTGAGGTGGTGGAGCGTATCGAGGGTTCTCTGGGAACTTGGTTTCCTCTTCTTCGCCCTGGAAATGGTTGTCTACAGATGGACCTTTCCATGGAGATGGCTGTGGGGAGCGTTCGTCCTCGTAGTTTGGCGTCTTCAAGTTCTCAGTGTGGCCAAAGTTGTGGCGGTCCTGTGGGAAGTAGCTGATGTCGTACTTCTGGTGGTGCTCCCACGTATAGTAGTCGATGAGCTTCTGGTTTGTAGTGTATTGCGGTTGCTTGTCTTGTTCATTGTGGCGGCGCTGGGTTTGCTGGCTGTGAGTGGCGGAGCTCTTGTGACGTTTGTGGTGATGGTGGTCCGTCGCCGTTGCCGATGACTCTCGCACACGATATTCCGGAGCATCGTGAGTGGACTGGTGCTGTTGGTGGTGAGCACATCCGGCCCCACGCTGCAGCTGCGATGGCGACTGCAGCTCACTGTAGCGCTCATGGTGGCTCTGATGGTGGTGGCGGTTGTGGTGCTCGTGGCCCATGGAGATAACCTCGTCAATCTCGTCGCCTTCGCCCTCCTGGCGCACGATCTTGGCGCGCAGTCGCTCCTGGATGAGCGCCTTGAGCGGAGTCATCACAGCGGACAGGTGAAGAAGACTTAAGGGTCGTGGCTGCTTGGAAGCGCGCAGAAGGAGGAATGAGAGAGGCTTAAAGAGAGAGACACACACACACCCTCCCAGCGTTCTTTCTGCCGCTGGGCTGGCGGAATGCGACTCGTATGTGTTGCCAGTAGATCAAATTTAGCTCCCGCGTTGCGTTTCGTGCAGGATCCGAAGCCACGATGCGCTAAGTATAACACACAAACCGACGCACAACGCGGCTATTTCGAGCCACTGCTCCCTGCTTTGATTTGTATTTTGGTGAACCACACGAAAAGCGTAACTCCGGTGGCGGTGGGCCAGCGAGCAAGAGAAGATGTGGGGTCATTGAAACACTGAGTCGTTTCGACTTCCGCCCTTGTCTGGCCACTCGCAGTTTGACTCAGGCTCCAATGGCAACGACTAAGCTCTCTATCTGAAGCACTGCGTTGCGTTTACTCAGGGCGATGGTGCATGCACGAGCACATTTTTAGATCAGTGGGCTATTTCCATCTCACGCATTGTAAATTTATGTGGATGAGGTTGATTCGTGAGTGGCGTGGTGCGTCCTTGAGCCCAATGCGAACAGCAGCTGCAGCCATTACATGCAGATCCGAGGTCGCGAACGTTCTCTTGTCTTGGCCGCTGTGCTCTCTGTCTGGGCGCCGACACTGAGAGCGACACCAAATCATGAACGCTGAAAAAGTATCTTTTGTTTCTGAGCTGCTGGATGTCACTATGCACCACCTTTAGTGACATGCTCGAATCCTGAAATTAGTGACCTTCCACGTCACTTTTCACTGCTCAAAGTTGAACAGCTCCATTGGCCCCGAGCGCGAACGAGCAAGGCGATCGATTCAGCACCATGGCGGACGCTACGACCGAGTCGGACGCGGCGTTCTACTCGTTCAGCTGCGTCATGCTCTCGCTCTACATCGTGCCGGCTGGGCTCTTCACGCTCTACCGCGTGGTCAAGACCCCCAAGCAGACCCGCTCGCTGGCGTTCGCAGTCAACGTTGCCGTGCTCGCGGTGGCGCTGGCGCTCGCGTACCATTGCCTCCAGCAACTGCAGAGCGTCGACACGTCAGGCGTGTTCGACCCGTACGAGATCCTCAAGATCTCCGAGTCGGCGAGCATGCGCCAGATCAAGAAGGCGTACCGCAAGCTGGGTCGCGAGCTGCACCCGGACAAGAACCTTGGCGCGCAGCGCTTGGCAGCATCGCGGTTCGCGCGCGTGACAAAGGCGTACGAGGCGCTCACGGACAAGGTCGGTATCGAGAACTTCCGCAAGTACGGCCACCCGGACGGCCGCCAGTCGCTCTTCATGGACTTTGCGTTCCTCTCGGCGTTCTCGGACGGGAGCTCGGGGAGCTCGTCGCTCTTCGTGCTAGGCTACTTTGGCGTCGTGTTTGGTGGCCTCGCGTGGCTTGTGTACACGATGCAGAAGAAGGGCGGCAGCCGCGACCGCACGCAGATCTCGCGCACGACGACGGCGCTCCTGGTCGACTCGCTGCAGGAGAAGATGAGCGTGCACGACATTGTGGAGCTGCTGCTCTCGACGGACGAGATGACCACATACCCGGACACAGAGGAGGACAAGATCCAGGCCCTGCAGCGCGCACCGGCGCACAATAAACTGCTCAAGAAGATGGAGGCGGCCAAGGCCCTGCCGTCCGAGATCTTTAGTCGTATCAAGAAGCACCCGAACCACGTCGCCAGGTATGTTTTTACTGCAAATGTATGTTATTGATACTGTATGGCTAACTGATTGGACTGTGAACAGAGAAAACATGATCGCGCTGTACCAGTTCCTGCGCCGCAACAAGCTCAGCGGTGTGTCCAAGCCCACCTGGCGTACGTCTCCCCATATCAATTACGTGCTGCTGCAAGGTAGGTCACTCACTAACCTCCGTACTGCTCTATATTCCCTTCCAAAACAGTCGACCACCGCCTGCACAAAGTGCTCCTGGAGCTGCCATTCCTCGTCGAGGTATATCCCTTTAATGATACCTTCACTGCTGAAAAAAGATGGGGCACTAAACTGAATCCATATTGGTCAACCAGATCTTTGCGAAGATCGCGGCGGAGCACTCGGTCAAGCGCGGCTTCACGGGCCTGACGCTGCTGCGTGCGCTGTCGCTGCTCTCGAGCCTGGCCCAGGGCAGCTTCGTGGCGGACGACGAGGCGCTGCGCGACCAGAAGGCGCGGCTCGCGACTGATGCGTCGCTTCCGCAGCTGGGCTTTGAGGCCGCGAAGCTGAGCGTACTGGACGAACCCAACATCCAGCCGGGTGACTGGATCACCGCCGAGTTCACACTCACGCGTAAGCACGTGGCCGTGGGCGAGTCGGCGCCACTCGCGTCCACGTTCTACGACGAGATCGATGCCAAGAGCCCGTTCCGCAAGGAGCACGTGTGGTTCGTCGTGATGGAGAAGAACACGAGCCGCCTCTATGCCGCGTGGAAGGTATGATTAGTGTTGGCTTGCGTTGCGGTCATTGTGCGGATATAGGAACTGACTCATGGTGGGCTTGCTTGTTCTGTGTATCAGTGTGTGGACTTATCGCAGCAAGTGGCGCAGAAGGTTGGCTTCGCAGGACCAGGCCTCGCAGGTACCTATGAACCAGTTGAGGGCACTGTGGCTGTTGCTATGCGTGCATCGAGGACTCACTATCGCTTGTGCATTTTCATACACGCTCATAGGCAAGTACGAAGTGGAGGTGCGTGCCATCGCGGTCGCGTACCTGGACGCACACGCGAGCGTCAAGATCCCGATCCTCGTGGAGCCACGCACTTAGAAGAGCGGTTTCCCGTGGTGGTGCTCTCATTGTCACTCAGACTCGGAAACCACTCAAGGCTATTCTAATTGGTCAAAAATGTGCTGATTCAGTTGGATCGAGCTAGCTGATTGGTTGAAATCATGTGCAACTAACTTGACCATCACTCTTGCACTCAAAAGGAAACCAACAGACACACACGCGCATTTCCAAAATCCAGGACGAGCGGACGAGGATGAAAGGAGGGGCGGGAGGTGTTTTGCGCGACGCTTGGGGCGCGAGCCGACGCTTCAGAGGCGCCAAGACGACGCTTCAGAGGCCTTCCTGTGTGGCAATGCAGGCGATGCTCTTGGAGCTGCATTTCTGGATTTCCACAGCGCCGACAAGGACGAAGACAGCAGCAGCGCTTGGTTGACAAGGCACCATGAAGGTGTTCACGGCGGTCAACGCCATGGTGTTGGCGCAGCTGGTGCAATTCGCGGCGGGCGTGACGTTCCTCGCCAACAACCCGGGGCCGGAGGGGCTCCTGCCGCCGGTCAAGAAGACCCAGCACGCGTGCTCGGTCCACGACTTCAACAACTTCGAGAACGGCAAGAGCGTCACGGTGCTGCTCGCGGTCTCCAGCTGTCTGTCTGACGAGGAGCTCAAGTTGATCAAGTCGTGGATCGGCAAGCCCCCGCAGCAGTCGATCAAGTATGAGATCTCTGTCGTGCCTGGAGACTGCACTGAGTCAGGCGACGAAGGTGAGAAAAATGAGGGCAGCGAGTACAAGCCCAACACGGTGCTTCTGTCGCGAGAGGTCTCTGCACGCGACATTGAACGCGTTTCGACCCAGTTTGAAAGCGTCGGTCGCGTCCTGGGGGCGCTCAAATCGGGTCTGCCCTCGGGTGAGAGCAACAAGGACAAGCTTACGATCACGGATGTGTCTCCTACACGATTCGGAAACCTGGACGTTTCTGTGCCAGCAGCTGTCATCGGCTTCTTCAACGAAGCGGCTGCATTCTCGGAGATTGACCAGTACGAGCTCGCGTTCGACATCGGCGCCGTGTTCAACTTCCAAGTATGCAAGCGTGGCAAGAAGAAGTGCAAACGGTTCCCCAACAGTGTCCAGCTGACGGAGGCCGTCGACATTTTCCTGTACAACCCGTTCACGATCACACGCAAGACTGATTGCGCTGCGACCCTCGAGGGTGGCATCCCCGTGTCCTACGTCGACGACCAGGGCAACCGCCAGTGCTTCTGCTCCTGTCCAGCGGGCTTCAAGGAAGATACTGGGGACTATGACAAGGCCGTGTGCAAGCAGGTGGTCGAAGACGAATGCCCATGTGTTTGGAGCAACCACCAGCCTGGGTACACGATTGAGATCACGGACGTGGATCAAGCTGCCGGCCTTGGAAACACGTGCCGCGTTCGAAACCTCGCGAGCGCCTGGGAGATTGACGTGCCGTTCCCTCAGGACAACTACGTGGCGGACTCGCGCATGAACAACCACGATAACGACGCCATCGTCGCATCCAGTGGGAGTGTGAGCGCTCTTGCAAACGGTCCGCACGTGACCCTCTCGACGGCGATTGATGGTGGCGCAGTGGTCTCTTCCACTGATTTCACGTGGAAAGACTACCAAGCGCACCGTGGGGACAGGATCGACGATATTGAGTACACGTCCTACGGCAAGTACTCACTCTCGCTTTACGCTAAAGACTATATGGGCGACGCGACGTGCATGGGGTGTGTGGCGATCGTGGACAAGCTCCGTCCGAAGAGCACGGGCATGTGCCCGCCAAAGAACATCACGGATGACTCGGGACCGGACTGCGCTGTGCCAGAGCTCACGACCGACAATCTCTTGGCCGCGCAGGACCTCATGACGCAGTTCTACGGCTTTGGTGAGAACGTGGTCAACGACGCGTGCAGCACGAAGAGCCGCTGCGACATCAACGTCTTTGAGCAGCAGGACTTCTTTGACACAGCGTCGTCTACTGAGGACTTTGCCAGCGGCAAGACCTTCTTCACAGTCGACAGCACGATCGCGGCTTTCGTGGGCAAGGCTCAGGCCAAAAGCAATCCACTTCTGGAGAAAGACAGCACCACAAAGGCAAAGAACTGCGAGAAGCCGGTGGACCCAGGCCAGTGCACGCGCTGCGCCACGGTGTCCACTGCGCTCAAGGAGAAGTGGACCAACTTTACATGCGGCTCGGACGAGGAGGTCGAGGTGTGCGACGGTACGGACTCGTGCGACTTCAAGCAGTGTCTGGTTCTCAACGGCGACACGCTGGCATCCGTCACGGCGGACATCAAGGACGAGGTGAAGAGCGAGTCGCAGGCAATCCTGGACGAGCTGGCCATGGGAGGATTTGAGGCCGTGACGCAGATTCACCGCTCGGTTGCGTGCGCGAACTTGAACGACCCGACCACCACGCTTGTGTGTTCGTTTGAGAGCGAGCTGTCCAAGCTCATTACGACCACCGCAGCGGCCAACTTTGAGCTGCCGAAGGGCACGAACGCCGACGACTTTGTGTTCTGGCGCTACCGCGTGGGTAACAGTCCGTGGCAGCTTTGGAATGCGGCTGGTGGTGGCCAAGTGGAGAAGTTCACGGGCGCTAAGACGTCGATCGTGCTTGAGGCCTGGACGCAGTGCGGCTTCGTGCGCAAGTTTAACTTTTGGCTGCACCTGCACCCGCATAGCGACGTGGCCGTGTGCCAGTTCTTCCCGGACATGTGGTATCAGACGTCCGTGTCGCGCTTGCCAGTATCCACGACTGTGTGCACGCACCCGAAGAGCGACTTTGCTGAGCTCACCTTCGACTACCACCCAAACATTGGGCTCTTGTACTCACGTGAGAAGCTGCGCATGAACATCTCGCAGGTAAACTGCACACTGGCCTTCGACGGCCACACGCCCGCCGAGATCCTGAACGTGGTTAAGGACAAGCCCGAGATCGTCGCACGCTTCGCTGTCGAGGCGCTTAACAATCTTGAGACGGCCGAGCTCTCTGCCTTCGAAGTCACGTGCGATTTCACGTACACTCAGCATGGCGGCGCGAAGGTTGTGAAGACGTGCAAGAAGGAGTTCGATGTGAAGGATTGCACGCCCCCGGTGATTGACAACCCCAAGCCACCCGTGGGCGAGTGTGAGTTTGACAACTGCGCCGGCAAGCAGCTCCCCGGTCCGTACGAGGCCTGCGCGGGCGTCGTCGTTCGAGCGGCCCCAGCGTCTGTGGGCGGCGATAATGCTGTCATCGCGGCCCAGACGTGGGTCACGAGCGGCGAGAAGGCGTGCTGCTCGTCGTGCAAGGACGAGGAGCTCACATGCACAGCGATCTTGGACCTGCCCAACGCGGAGGACAACATCAAGCGCTGCGAGCCGCCAGCCGCCGGGCCTCCGTCGTCGTACGGCAACCCGTACGACAGCTATGGCAGCAACCCGTACGAGAACAACCCGTACCAGAGCAGCAGCACGCTCATGTCGGTGGGTCACGCGCTCATCTCCGCCGGTCAGCAACATGTGGGCGTCACAGCTCTGCTCGGCGCCAGCGCACTAGTTGCTCTTGTGGCACTCGTGGTCGTCAAGCGCCGCCGCAATGCTGCGGCCAGCAAGGCGGACGTGAGCTTGGACGATGTCTACTATCCGCTGCTGCACTAGGAGTTATGGCGATAAAGTCCGGAGTCGAAGGCTTCTGCCACACGAACCGACTGGCAGCACCTCGGCTTCTGATCGAGTGTTTGGGTTGGTGATTGTGCAGCTTAGCAAACCTGTTGTGGTAGCGGAGGAAGAGCTACAGACATTTGCCGATGAAGACTTGAATGAATATTGTACATTGTGTGAATTCCGGGATGCCATCTCGTTTATGCAACGATGTTGGTGGGCGCAGTAAACACTCACCTTCGGACTGGATCACGACTCACACCGTGATAAATGAATATGTCCATCTCCAGTGGACATTCTGTGTACACTCCATCTCCAGTGGGCATCTCTCGTTCTCTGTGATTCGTTCGTGCGCTGTGGACCATTCATATCTTTATCCAATGTCTCAGGTGCAAAAAACGTCACCAAGCGCTTTGATTCACCACTTCCAGTCTACAATCGTGCTCCCTGTCCTAGTGCTCTCCTCAATTCTCCAGGAGTGGCTGGTACGCGTCCTCCTCCATGTCCACGCGAAGCGCATCGATCGCCGCCGATCGCCGGCGCTTGACCACCGCGACCATCGCCACCAGTGCAACAACCGCCGCCAGCGCCACAACCAGCACACTCATACCCATGAGCGACAGTTTCCCATTCGCACTATTGTCAGCACTATCATCCGTGGCTCGCTCTCCTCCGGCATTCAGCAGCGACGACGCGGCGGCCGAGAACATCTCGAAGGCGTAGTTCCCGTAGCTCGAGCTGGGCTCTGGCAGCACGAGCACCAGTGAGAACTTAAAGGCGCCACCAGCAACGGCCCCACAGGCCGTCCAGGCTTCCACGAAGACCGTGGTCATCTTCTGAGAGAACACCTCATCCGCATCCTCGCTCCAGAGCTTCCACTCGCCGCTGCGCTTGACGCGGTAGCGCCAGAACACGACTTTGCTTGTCGCGTCTGAGCCCAGCAGCGACTTTGCGCTCGCGCTCGCGGTCGTGTCCACCAATTTCGAGAGCTTGCTCCTGAACTGACAGCCGCTGCTGGTACCGACCACAGTGCATCCGGCGGAGAGATGCTGGCGGATTTCACTGTCTGAGGTCGCCCCGAGCGCCTTGGAGCTCTTCGCAACGTCGCTCGTGACCTTGGCGGTCGCCAGAGCGAGCGAGTCCCCGCTCACGACAAGACACTGCTCGTAGCCGCACTGCTGGGAGGGATCGCCCTCGCACTTCTGCACATCGTACTCGTAGCCACACGTGTAGTCAGTCCAGAACTCCTTGAGCGCAGTCAAGAGCTTGACGCAGCGCTTGCAGATCCCTGGTCTCACGGGGACGGCCTCCTGACTCGCACATGTCGGGTCGCTGGCCTTGACCAGTGGGTTTTTCTGTTGCAGGAGGGCCTTGAGCAGCTCGGTGGACAAGATGTCGTCCTTGAAGACTTTCCTGGCGAATGTCCCCCTGATCGCGACGTAGCTGCTCTCAAAGAAGTCCTTGCGCTGGTAGACCTGGTCATCGCAGCGAGCGCTTGTATCGCTGCCACTGCAGATGTCGTTCTCAGCTTCATCTCCAAACTGAAAAAAGTGTTGGACAGATTCGTGAGCCTTGTGGGCATTCGAGGTGGACAGTTCCGCACAGCTTTCGGTGGTGGTGGTTGGGTCCACCTGGCCACTGGGCTCTGCGAACCCAGATGGACACTTTGAAGTAGCTCGTGGGCGGAATTTGTCCACAATTGCAAGACAGCCAGTACATATCGCATCCGCATTGTAATCAGACGCATCCAATGTGAGCGCGTACTTGCCATAGCTCGTGAACTCGAGCGCGTCGATCACGTCGCGCCGGTGGCTCTGGTAGTAGCCCCATGTGTATGCCTTGGTGTTCTTCTTCTTGTCACGGCCCTCCTTGTCGCTCAGCGCCACGACGGGTGCCAGCACGCGCAGGTGGTGCGAGACGTCGCCTACTGCGAATAGGTTGAGCAGTTCAACGACGCTCGGCGGCGGCTGTCGCCTCTCAAAGAGCCCAACGTCCCCCAGCGACGAGAGGCTGAGCATGCGCGCGCCGTCGTAGGCCTGCGAGGGAAGCTTGGCCACCGAGACCTTGACGTGGGGGCCCTCGTCTTCGTCGTCGTCACGGTTGACGCGCTTGTCGGCGACGTAGTTGTCGCTCGGGAAGGGCACAGGCACGCCCCAGCTGCTCGCGATCTGGCTCAGGCTGCACTTGTTGTTAACATTGGTGTTGGTGATAACCTCGTGCTTGAAGCCAAACGGGTGCGTGTTCCAGACACACGAGGCCTCGGCATCGCAATTGGCCTCAACGCAGAACTGCTTGCCGTTCACGCCGGTCTGGAGCTCTGAGCCCGCGGGACATGTGCAGAAGCACTGACGCTCGTCAGGTGATGATGCTGGTGATTCCACGTAGCTCACGGGGATGCCCTTGTCCAGCACGCCCTCACACGAGTACAAGTGCGTGACTGTGAAGGGGCTGTAGAGGAAAAGCTCGATGCTCTCCTTCAGAAAGACGCAGTTCTCAAACCTGCCCGTGCAGTTGTTCTCGCCGCGCTCGCAAAGCTGGAAGTTGAACGCTTTGCGCACTTTGAAGCGGCGTTCGAGTTGCTGCACCTCGTTGTAGGACCTGGCGTTGTTCACAAAGCCAACGACTGCGATGAGCGTCTCGGACTCTTCACCTTGCTCCGGGACTGTCGGTAGCGCAGTGAGCACTTGGCCGAACTTTGCAAAGGCCGCGACGCGCTCAAGGTCGCCTGAGAGTACGTCTTTAGAGAGGAAGAGGCTCGAGGTAGTCGCTGATTCCAACAGCTTGGCAGAGTCCTCGTGCCCGTGCTTGTTGCGCTCGCTGAACTCCTGGCAGTTGCCGGGCACGACGGTCGTCGTGAACTCGATGGGTGCCTCCACGTCATCCTGGAGAAATGTGTACTCCTGGTCCTTCATGTTGGCCACCCAACTCTCGATCGTGTTGAGTGACGACGCGTTGAGGCACTTGGAGAGCGCGAGCAGCACGGTCACAGGCTTACCACTGAGTTCGCGCCTGGTCTCGGCCACGGAGCATGGGAGTCGATCACTCGGGTCGCCGTAGTAGCCGTCGACAGTCATGAGCAGGCTCACGGGCAGCGACTCCGAGCTGGCGCTGAAGAACGGAAGACCACTGATGTCACTGCGGTTGGCGTACGAGCGCGCGAGGGCGCCATTAAGCTCCACAGTCTCCGCATTTACGGTGCTCTGAGCGAGCAGCAGCAGTGCCAAGCCAATGACCGCGGTCTTCATGATGATGGTGGCGAGGTTTGCAGTCACAATGCGCTCTACGAATGCACATAAAGAGCTCTTCGCATTGGCAATGGATCAAGCCATGGGCGTCGCTTCGGCACCGGCCGACTCGTCGCCATTGCAACGAGACTCCTGAAAAGGTTCATCATGACCGAATAACACCTATTCGGTTCAAGCTTGAAATTTGTAGTAGCCCAAAAGGTTATTTTGAGATGTAACATTGAAAACGAAACGGATGATCTTGTACTTCGCTTTTGTATGTACGCATAGAGCAAGACTGATCACGTGTTATTCGGTTATTTAACTGATGTAATACAGTGCACGCCAAAAAGTTAAGGACAGCAAAAAATAATTGAATTATGTGGATTTTTTTTCGAGTTTTGTGTTTGCGGACGAGCTTTTTTAGTATGTTAGAGAACGTCATCAGAACACTCTCGTGGTGAAATCGCA
>JAASFV010000516.1:0-20076 GCA_023334015.1 Globisporangium paddicum
CCGAGTCAATGAGCAGGGTCCAATACGATCATCAAAGTTATTGAGGTTGTCTACAATGGAAAACCAAGTAGAAAAGAAGGTACTATAGAAAAGATCCTGTGTAAGTACGGTCATACTCTTTTCAATGGAGGCGCCTTTACTCTGTACTCCTAGAGCAACCACGCGTAGCTGTGCTTTATATGTCTATTTATACTATCTAATCAACAGCTGATATTCCGTTTTCCTGCTGTATGATTGGCTATAAATCATGCAAATCATTGATTTTCTTCGTTGAGAGCTTGAAAGGACGCCGCTAATTTTGACATCCTGGTAATCAGATCTTTGCTCAGAGCACGAGCTTCATTCTGAGCTTCTTCAGACCACAAAGGTCACAAGATGGAGTTGCTCAGTTGGTGATCACGAGCCTGCTTTAGTTTATCATTCTTCACACCCTCACGAGCCTCCGATGCGACGTGAGGAGCACCATGCGGCGTCAGGCGTCGAGCACACCAAGTGGAAACATCACGATAACCGACACTGGGATGAGCAGCATGTTGACAGCTATGATGCTGAGCCATCAGTTGACGAGGAGCTCTTGTCTGAAATTGGACTGAGTGCTGATGCGCTGGATGCGCATCGCCAGGTACTCGAGATGGCTAACACAATCGAGACGCTGACGCGCGACTTTGAGAACCAACAGCAGGAGCTCTTCGTCGCGTACAGGAGGCTCAAAGAACTCTCAGGTAGAGAGCAAACGTCACCTTCCAACCACCATGCTGGTGATAATTTAGCAAAACTCTCTCGACGTGGCTGTGGTGAAGAAGACGATGATATGGATGGCTGCTGCTCGCACCAGGGAGAGCTCTACGAGCTGCGCAAGGTATGCGCATGTGGCTTTGACTTTGCTACACACTGTCGCCATACTATGCTGACCAGGTCGTCGTGTTGTTTTATGCCGTTCTACACAGCTCGTCGATGTGAAGGACACGGCGCTGATCGAAGCTCTCCAGCAGCGCAACGAGTACCGCATTGAGCTTGAGCGGGCGGAGATAGTGATCCGAGAGCTCCGCTCAATGCATATGGACGGCGGCGGTGGCACTGGAGCCAGCCGCCAGGCCTGGCGCGTGCATCCGACAGTCTCCACCATGGGCGCGTACCACGCCTCGGGTATTGCGATGTCCTGTACCCAGGCATCGCTCGCCCCCGGGTACGCTGGCAACTCGTCTGGCTCGTCAGCGACAGCTATGATGATGCTCGGTGGCAATGGCGCCATCGAAGTGCCTCGCAACGAACGCTTCGACCACGAGAGCACGTACCAGCGCAAGGAGAACGACGAGCTCTTCTGGCGCAAGCAGTACAAAGAGGCTGTGCGCATGCGCAAGAAGTATGGACTCGTGAACCCCGCAGGTGGCAATACCGGTGGTAACAACAGCAATCATGGCGCAGGTCATCAGCATGGGTCAGGCAGTCATGGTACTGCACGCCCGTCGCTAAAGATCTTCTCGTACCCAGACAACCGGCGCCAGAAGGGCATCAAGGACGAGAACGTGCCGTTCTCGAGGTACATTGGCATCAGCGCGCGCCAGCATGAGATCATCAAGGAGCAGCACCGCATGCTTGCTTGAGTAGGCAAAGTTCAATACACTTGAATCTCTTCGCTGCTGGCCCATTCGAAGAAGATGTAAGTGGGGCATAATTGACGATCAGAGGAAGGGTGGAATCGAGGAATACAGTTTTTCTTACACAATACAGATAGAAAGCAGAGCCTACCATGCAAGCGAGATTCAAAGGTTCTCAATTGGAGGTGCTCAAAGCGCAGCTGGGGCCGCCTCTGCCACTGGCACGACCGCCTCCACTTCACTGACTGGCGCTGGTGCTGGGGCGCTGCCTGGCAATTCGAAAAACTTGCCCTCGCGCGCGGACTGGATCGCGGCGTTGATCACCTGACGGCGTTTCACCTCCGACACGTTGCGCGGGATCTCGGGCGCTGGGATCGTGCGTCCGTCCACGACAAAGTGCGTCACGCGCTCGTACGGGAACGGCGAGAGCGCCGCCTCGTGGAAGTATCCAGTGAACTTGAGGCGACGGAGGTAGACCTCGTAGATCTTCTCGAGCGGCCGCGCCTCGACCACAAAGCCCGACCCCATCTTCGTCAGCACGCGCTCGCCCTTCTGGAACTTGGCCTTACTATTGAGATCAACAGCAGAGATAAACAGTTAATACGTAATCCGATGTGTAGGCACAAACACCATGCAATAGCCAACGTACGACGCCAGCTTGATGGTCGCCATGGTCGAGACCTTGGCCTTGACCGTCGAGAGCGTCGTGAGGCCTCCAGTGGAAAGCGTCGTGAAACCTTCGGTCGCCGAGGCCTTGACCGTTGCACCTGCCGAGAAGACCGAGTTCCTCGTCATCGCGAAGATCGACGACAGACGGTTTTCACGCGTCGGGTTGTTGTGACCGCCGAATGACAGCTGTGTCTCGGCGTTCGAGTCGCTGATGAAGAGCGTGGGCGCGAGTGATGTCGAGCTCAGCGACACGTCAAGCTTGATCTCGTACGTCTCGTCTTCGTCACGGAAGCTCTGGACTTCACCGAGTCCGTAGGGCGTCTTCACGCGGTCCCCAGGCGCAAAGTGCGTACGGCGTTGCAGCAACTTGATGCCGTCGGCGTGGAAGTACCCGGTGGCGCCGCAAGGCATCTTCACGACGAAAAACTTGTCCGGGCGCACCTCCAGCACTTCGCCGATACCAAACGGTGTGGTCGCCTTGCCCAGGTTCTGCGACCCTCGTCTACGCATTCATACATAACAGAAACAAAGAGAACGCGATGCACAGGTTGAGTTTATACATCCACTCATTTCGCTATTAAAGCCATGATCACAAAAACAAATGTGAAGCTCTTACCTCTTCGTAGCGGATGCCATGGTTGTCGTCGTCGTGTTGAGCCGCGCGACGACGTTCGCGTAGCCCGTGGACGTGCTGCCGCGGATTGTCGAGTAGCCCTGGAATACCATGTTCTTGGTGTTCTGCATGATCGAGCCGCGCACGAGGATCTTCTCGAACTTCTTGGTCGTGGCCTTCATGCGCCAGACGTGGTCATCGTCCCAGCGCCAGTCAAGGGCGATGCTGTACATGTCATCCTCGACATAGTAGTGCTCAACGGTCGCGAGCCCCCAGCGGGTCTTGACGCGTTCGCCGACCACGGACTTGATCTCGCGGATGATCGCGTCCTCGCGCAGGTATGCCACGCTTTTGGGCACGAGCTGCACGATGTAGAACCCGTCGTCGAGGCGGATGTCGACCACAACGCCCGTGCCAAACTTGGTGGCCACGCACGCGCCGCGGCGCGCCTTGAGGCTCGGGTCCGAGCGCGGCGACGGGACGTTCGTGCTGCCAAAGTTCGAGCCAGCGCCCGTGAGTGAACCACGGCTCGACGGGCTGTCGTCCGTGGACGCTGTCGAGTTGCTGCTCTGGCGGATGGTCATCCTGCGGTAGAGCGTGCTCACGTTCTGCTCGATGGACATGCCGCGGCGACGCAGCGCAGCCGCAGCGGACGCCGCCGCCGACTGCGGCTGCTGCTGTTGCTGTGTGAGGTCCACTTCCGTCGAGTGGCGGTCGGGGAAGTCCGGGAGCTCCTTGAGCTCGTCGGCCGGGTCCTCGGTCGTCGTCGCTGCCGTCGTCGTTGTCGGCGCAGGCGCGCCGTTCTTCTGCATCAGGTAGGACGGGACCTTGGGCAGGTAGCTGCTCAGCCCCATGAACTTCTTCTTGCCTCCGTTGATCGCGGCCGTCGCGGCCTCCGCCTCCGCCTCCGCCGCGCCGCCGCTGCCTCTGCTCTCGTCCTTGGACACCATGCTCACTCGCCTGCTTTTCTTGTCTGCTTTCCTCAAATGGCCACTTGTGAGAAAGCGGGAAGGTTTCCTTTTATTACGGAAACAGGCACGATTGGAGCAAAGTCGTTTGCCATAGTTTGAAAAAAACAAAAAAAAACGATCCTGACTTTGACCGATTTATACTGGAGTTTGTATACTTCGGTCAAACTCACAGTTTAAAATCCTTCGAAAACCCCTTCTCAAACAGATACTTTGACCGACAACAGAGAAACCCGATACAAAAACGCCAAATCGGCCAACCTCACCAGTTTTTTTTTTTTTCGCCAAACAGGCGAAAACCCCGAACATTTTGTTTTGAAAAGCGAGATTCATTGTGTTTTAGGAGTAATGAACGATCGGAGGGATTCGGGACACGCAGCTGCTTTTTCTCAACACTGGCTCTTGGCCTCGTACAGTGTATTCTTCGAGCCTATCCCTCAAAAAACGGCAAACCTGCTGTTTTCCGGGAACCGGAAACGAACTCTGGAGGAAGAGAGACAAGATGGCTACAGTTTCTGAATAGCTGTTGGAAGGACCTCCTCATCGCCGGAATTAGGTGTTGAGCACCTGCCACTCCTTGTTGTTGAGCGACGGCAGCGTGCGGCTGCGCAGCTGGTCGTAGTGGAGGCGCTTGGACACGAGCCCCAGCTGCGCTGGGATGCGGCCCGTTTTCTGCCGATGGCGCTTCGTGATGTGCGGCCGGCCATCGGCGTCGATCTCCAGCACCTCCTCGATGTCGCTGTCGCTGTCGTCGTCGCTGTTGAGCCGGTACGAGTCAAAGTCCAGCGGGTCACAGCGGTTCAGATCTCGCGTGTGCGCGGCGTTCTTCTGCTTCTGGAGCTCGATGGCCTGGCGCTTCTCGTCGGCAGCACTTGCTCTCTGGGCGGCAGAGGACGGCTGGTGGACAGTGAGCAGATACATGGTTAGTAAATGAGCTGGCCTCAGCAGCGTCAGCAGTCATAATGGAATGCAAGCATACGCGGTACGAGGAGCAGTGCAGCACCAGTTGCGAGCAGAAGGCGCAGATCGGAACTTCGTCGTACAAGTGCGCTTGCTGGGCGCGATCCAGCGAACTGTCGTCACGGTCGCCTTCACACTCGCCAGCCTCACCATCGAGATGTCCATCGCGCTTTGAATGCTCGCTGGATGGACTGAGAGTTACAGACCGGTCCTGCGCTTGGGCTCGCTCGTCTTGCTCCTGGTTTTTGGTCCAGGACCTGCGCAGGTCGAGAATGCTCTTGTAGGACACGCGCATCACGAGGTTCTTCTTCAAGAAGATGTGTTGGCAGAGTGTACACGGCTCTTTGTTGAGAACGTCCATGGAGGTACTCAAGAGCGCTGTTTGCTCGGCCGTCAACGCTCGTCGCGCCTGGCGAAGCTTGGCTTTGGACTGGATCTTGTCGAGTGTCCGTTTCGATCGCTCAAACTCCTGTGTGCATGCGCTCGACTTTGCGAGCACGCGGCGCAGTCTCTTGATCGCGGTCTTGTCCAGTGACGAGAACTGAGCCACGAGTCGCTCTTCGCTCATGTCTTCCAGGTCCAACACTGGCGAGTCCAAGCCAACAGGCTCCCCGTCGTCTGGGTCCTCATCTAGGTTGGTCATTAGCGCTGCATCCTTTGCGAGTCTGTCTTCGACGATCAACGGGAGCTCTGAGGTGGACGCTCGATTTGCAAGGCGCTGGCTGGCAGTCATATCAGCTCCCAGACTGTCCATACTGAGGGACGCTCGCCTGTAGGTCTGATGATTTGGGGGTTCGCCCGAGACGCTGGTCCTCGTCGTCGCGTCTCGACTCGGAGTGAGCACGCCTGAAGCGCTGATCGGTCGCACTTTCGTCTGAGCTTTCGTCTCAGAGATACTTGCGACTCTCTCTGGTGCGAATTGGTTGGCTGAGGCGAATCCTTGGTTCCCCAGTATGTTTCTCGCGATGAGCTCGGGCGTGCTGCTGCAGACAGCAGCAGATTTCGGTCTGAGATCTCCGGATGATGGTTTCCCATTTAAAGGTAGCTCTCGCAGTGCTGGGGCTGAAGTTGAAGGCGAAAGTCCGCCTCGCTTGCCTAGTAATCTCAGCTCCTTCACCTGCATCATGCGCTTGCTCACGAGCACAGTGGGCTGTTGCTGCTGGTGCTGCTGCTGGTGAATCGATCGTGATTCTCGCTGTCGCTCGGCGACTGCGAACCGCACGACAGCCTCTAGTAGTGATGAGGGCAAGACTGCTGCTGGCACTGAACTCTTCAACCTTGCATCCTTCAGAGAACTGCGGTCTATCTCCCTAGACTTGTTGAACTGGTCGAACTGGAGCTGCTCACTCATGACGTACCACTTGTCTGGACTCGGGAGCTCCTTGCCCAGCTGCTTGCACTCGTCAAGATAGCATCGCAGCGTGAGGCGAAAGTTGGACGCCTGGAGCCAATCCTGGACGAGCATCACAACAAAGTCCTCACAAGGAGACGAGTGGGGCGAGACCTCGTCTTCGTCTCGACTTGAGGGGCTAGTGGTGCTGCTGGTGACAGCTCTTCGTGGCGCCACCATCGCTAGCGCTGGCGCATGAAGGAAGGAATGGGGTGGGCCTTAATGATGCCTTCGCGAGCAAGACTCGCCTCATGTATTGTTAAACATCCTCCGTCTATTCTCAGCCCAGAGAGCTAACATTGGATGCGCCAAGCAATTTCAGACCTCTCATGCAAATCACAAATTTCTGGTACAATGTACCTTTTTCGATGGTACACGACGGTTCCCCCTTCCACGCTGACTTCCAAAAACCGCAAAAGCGTGTCAAAACAGGATCGCTTCATAAGCATTTGAGCGTGGGCAGCTCAAGAGCTCTCCTGTCGTGTCCTGTGCGTGCGCGTGGGTGTGTGAACAGCAACAGGAAGATGACGAGTCGACGCACTGGTAGCATGATGAGATCGCTGCTGTCGCTCTTCGCGGTCGCGCTCCTCTGCCTCACAGGTGGCAGCGTCGCGGCGCCGGAGGGAAAGGCGAGTGGCGTCGCGCTCGAGCACCGCGTGACGCTCAAGGTCTACTTCCGCGCGTTCTGGTGCGTGTGTATTGGTAACTCTATATGTGTGTGGTGCTTGATGAGCGTGTACTGACATTGTGTGTGGTTGATGTGTGGTCAATAGCCCAGCGTGCCAATGGTTCGTGAGCGATCCGCTCCTGGAACTCGTGAGCAATGAACAGTACGTGCACTATATCGATCTGCCCAATTATTTATGGGCTATTCTTATCTGGTTGCTGGTGTATAATACTGATTATATTGTATGTATGATGCAGATTCCGCAATGTGGTCAATCTCAGGTACGCTTCCTGCATTTCTCAATGGCCCTCATCTTCGTTATCCCATTCGAGTGCTAATCTACATGCTGTTCTCATTATTATTCATTTCCTGGGCAGATTATTTCCAGCAGCGGGCATGTCGGAGGATCGCGGCGACCTCATGTGCGAAGGCGGATCGCTCGAATGCACGGGCCACCGCCTGGAGGTCTGTTTAATGGACAAGGACCGCGACGACGTCGTCAAGTACCTGGGCAACGTCGCTGTACGTATTTATTTATTCTTTATTCTGAATTATTAACAGTATGGCAGTCAAATAATCTTACTAAACAACTATGTGTTTGTCAAACAGTGCCTGGAGGGCGACGAGTCCGGCCGCCCAGGCGACTGGAGTGAGAAAATCAAGAACTGCCTGACGCCAGAGGAGCGCGAAGTGGTAGACAAGTGCTACAAGACCAAGGCCGATGACTTGCTTCGCGATGTACGTTTAATATGTATATTATTTTCTGCTGCATCTTGGAACCCAGGCTAACAAATTTATATGCCATTGTTTATTTTCCTCCAAGATGATCCACAAGGACAACGCTGGCAGTGTCGACTGGATGCCTTTCGTACGTTATCTTTATGAGTTGCTGGATATTTAGGTTGATCGTGATGTCGGTTGCTAACTGTTGTTTTTATGAATTATTTAGACAATCGTGGAGGACAAAGTGCTGGGCTCCGCGTCGGAGGGCGTTGGTCTGGGTGAGCTCCAGGCAGGCATTTGCGCTGCCTACAAGGGGCCAAAGCAGGTATCAAATTTTATTAAACTGCAAAACGCTTTGTTACTTCAACTTGTGTTGATAATCATTTATATGTTTGATATTATAGTACTATCCAGATGCGTGCTCGAAACTCGTCGGAGATCAAAAACAAGTGGCTGCTGAAGCCCCGGACGACACCGCTGCTGAAGCGCCTGCGATCGCTGACGACACCCAAACGGCCGAGGAGGAGGAGATGGAGCTCGATGTGAAGGAAGAAGTCGCGGAACCGAGTGGGAAAGTGCGCCTTGACCTCTACTGGCGAGCATTCTGGTGCGTCTTGCTGTTTGAAAACTGACTGGGCTAGCGGAAATAATTATGCTGACCGCATTCGTGTCCATGAATTTATTTTCTGTGCAGCCCTGGGTGCATGTCGTTCATCGGAAACCCATTGCTTGAGCTCCTGCGGAATAAAGAGTACGTAACTCGTGTGAAGTTACTATGCATGGAGGGTGGTGGCTAACTAAATGAGCTATGTTAACCATTTTTTTTCAAAATAACCAACAGATTCCGAGACACGGTCGATTTCCGACCCGCTCCTGCCGCCGGCACGTACATCGACGAGTCGGGCAAATTTGTGTGCAGCATGGGGATGATCGAGTGCATGGGCCACAAGTGGATGAGCTGCGCAATCGACCTGTTCCCGAAAGTGGACGAGCTCATTGAGCACCTTGCTGTACGTAGTTTGTTTCATCGACATTTTTGTTTTATTATTTTTATAGAAATTGGTTGTCACGATTGTGAATATCGTTATTTTTTTCCCGCCAGTGCCTCGAAAGCAAGGACAACAAGGGCCTCACGTGGTCGGCGGTGAACAAGCGGTGCTTCCCTGGCGAGGACTCGACAAAAATGAAGAACTGCTACGACACGCGCAGTGACGACCTCTTGAAGAAGGTAAACTTGACCAGCTGAATCTCAATTTTCACCGCTCACTATTCATTGTTGCTGTGCTGATATGCCTCCTTACGACTAATTATGTGTGCTTAATTTTGCTGTATATAGCATGTGGCAGAGCGAGAGAAGGTCGATGTGCTCTGGGTGCCATATGTACGTCTCTCTATTTTATTCAACGCTATCATTGACGCCCACGCGCTTTGATTTGGCCATCACCAGCTCACACAATTGCGTTATGGTTTGTACAGGTGTTGATCAATGGCGTGCCGATTGGCGATGCGCGCCACGGGATCGGATACAAGCAGCTCTCGGACGAAGTCTGCAAGGGCTACTCTGGACCAGTTGAGGTATGCAAATTATTATTCATCTCTCTGGATTATTTATTTATTCATAATAACACTGTGTCAATCTGTAATCTGGCGTCATGTTTCCCGCAGTCACGCCCTAGTGCATGCCAGCCAAAGCGCCTCCGCGTGGACGAGACCACGGCGCCCACGACTGAGAAGGCAATCAAGCCGTGTCCTCCAAAGAAGGACAAGAAGCCCGCGCCAGCAATAGCCGCAGCCGCAGCGTCGCCAGCCGAGGCTAAGGCTGAGGACGAAGACGCGCCGGGCATTGGCGCGCGCACAGACACAGAGCTCGAGGAAAAGGTCAACGCGTTTGCTGCGAACGGCAAGAACGAGGGCGAGGCTGTGGGCAGCTCCTCGTTCAGTGGCGAGGGCTTATTCGTGCCTGGGCTCTTGTTCGCGGCCGTGGGCTTTGTCGCCTACCGATTCTTCTCGGGTGACCACAAAAAGGACGCATAAAGCTTGATCGATTTGGAAAATTAGTTTGTGCTCGGAGCTATGTGTGTGTCGGTCGCCTTTTTTATTAGAATGGCGGTGAAGATGAAGAATAAAAATTGGCGATTATGAAAATTGTCGTCGGTTTTTTTCTTCGTTGGAAAATTGGTTGTGTGATAAACAAACGCTAGAAAAATGGAGCTCTTCGCGTTACAACGCTACACGCCCTCGTCCTCCGAGTCCTCGTCGTCGTGCTTGGGCTTGGGCTTCTTCGCGTTCTTCTCGAGGTCGCGCTCGTCGTCTGATTCGACTTCCGCGTCGTCGTCCGACGAGGACGAGTCCTGCGAGGTTGTGGTCATCTCCAGTCCAGTCCCATCGTCCGTCATCGGTAACTGCAAACAAACACACAAGTCAGGTTTCTAAGCTCACAGGCACACAATTTCGAAACAAGAACAACTTGTTTGAGCAAGAATTCGCACCTGCATGGAGAAGGCAAACTGCGAGCTGTTCTTAGTCGGGCGCCAGATGAAACACATCGCCGCCGAGACCGTAAAGTTCAGCACGGGCCACGCCACGAGCTGCATCCACTCCCACTCGACGTCCCACTCAAAGACACCAAAGCGGCTACAGCCACAAATAAACAACAAGTCAGCAACACAAGACAACAATATAGCAAGTCCATAAGTACGCACCTGCACACTGCGACGACCGTGAGCACCGTGAAGAATAGGATGAAGCTTGCAAGCGCCCAGGCGAGCGACTTGTACATACCAAGCTTCGCGAACTGCTTCTGGTCGCTTAGGTGCTTGAGGATGTGCTCGAGCGAGAAGTGGATCCACATGATGAACGTCAGGTTGCAGATCAGCTGCACGAATGACCAGAGCGTGGGCTTCTGGCGGAACTCGGCACCGCTCGACGTGCCGCGCGTGACCTCGTCACCCACGCCCGAGACAAAGTACGCGAGCGAAAGAAGCGACACCACGATGACCTCGGCGCGGCTCAGGTTGTTGCGCACAATGCCGTAGCCCAGGCACACGACCAGCAAGATGATGCGCGCAAGCGTGCGCACAAGTGCCTGTTTTGGAATGAAGCACACAGCAATAAATGTTAAGTATACAACAATCACACACATTGTCACAGTTGCTGCAAGCAAGTACGTACATCAAAGATCACCGACACGAGGAAGATCGTCGGGTACGGACAGCACACGGGCTCGCCTGTCTTGTTCATGCGGTAGAACGCGTAGAACCAGATGCTCGCGGCCGCGGTGCCCATGCAGAGCACGAAGAGAATGCCGTAGTGGAGCTGGATGACCTGCTGGCGGTGACGGTACAGCAGGAACGCGAAGAACACGTCCAGCACAACGTAGCCGATCGACAAGAAGCCGCTGAACGGCAGCATCCCGTAGAGCGGCGCCGGCAGCAGCCCGTATGGGTTGCGGATCTCCATCGTGCCCACAAAGTTGAGCATCTCGGTGATCGACTCTTCGTCGTCGGCACAGATGAAGATCTGCGAGTCTGTCCAGCCGCTCTTGTCCACCTCGTAGCTCACGACCGCGTGGACGCTCTCGTTCGTGACCGGGAACGCGAACTTCTGCACTGCTGACATGCCGTCAAACTTGACGTCCATCTCCTGCGAGCATGCGAGAAGCTCGATCTTGTCCGCGACGGTCTCGAAGATCTCGTAGTTGTCCACGTGGTATAGGAACACCACGAGTCGCCAGCCGTTCATGTGCTTCGTTAGGTTCACGCCGCGCACATCAAACTGTTTTGACGCATGGACAGCGAAAGCGCATACAGGTCAGCACACGGTCTACTACATCAGCTACACTCATGCAGTAGCACAACAACAGACAGCACGTACAGTGACGGACGAGTTGCCCGAGCGCGAGAGCACGGGGCCCTGGTTGGTCGCAAACATCTTCTCGGCGTGCTGGAAGGGCGGGATCCAGTGCTGCTTCTTCACGGGGTAGATAGACGCGCTCGCGAGCGCCGCGAAGAGCGCCGCGATCACCACGAGCGCTCTACTGGTCGCTCCCATGGGGTCTACTGGCTGGCTGTGCAGTGCGGCTCGAGTCGATGGCAATCGCCTGCTTTCTCTAGAGTGACGACTCCAGTAGCTCTTTTCATCCAAGGTATCAAAAAGAATCATGATTATTTCCTCGCGCTCATTGGCTGAAATCCTGCCACATCCTCACCTCCACATCCGGATAATTGGAGAAATATTCGGCTATTGGGTGCATTAACTACATCCATTGGCTGAAATTAATCGAGTTGGCAGGCTTTCATTGGATGATATATGATTTAGTGCATATATGCATGTGATTGGCTGAAAAGATGATATGACAGTTGGAGCTCTTCGTCAGGCTCTTGTCATGGACATGCCGCAGACGACGACGAGTGAGTGAGAGAGAGGAGACGCCATGGCGAGAGACGCTACGTGCACACGCCGCCGCTGGCTGCCGCGCTTGCTGCTGCTGCTCGGTCTGCTCGCGTTCCGCAAGGAGAGCCTCGCGCTCTCGTCGATCCACGAAGTACACGGCAGGAGCACGGGCTGCCGCTTCACGGAGCGCATGTTCGCGGACGGCCACGGCCCGTTCGGCATCGGCGGGCGCTCGACGGTTCAGGTGAACGCAACGATCCGACCACTGCACAACGGCGAGGTCTCGGACTCGATCAGCCTACACCGGCTGCGCGACTACTTTGACTTTGCCGTCGTGGTCGTGAGCTACTCGGACGTGGACCGGTTCAAGGACATTGACGAGCACTCGATCTGCGCGCGCAACTTCTCGCACCCAGAGGACGGCAATCGCCGCGGCATGCTCTACGGCGAGTTCCACGCGATTGACGAAGATTCGGAGCTGCAGATCGCCACGCGCTTTCACCCGCGCAGCAGCGGCCTCCAGGTCGTGCTGCTCGTGCCCTGCTGGAAGCAGAAGAGCGAGTCGTTCGGGTACCCAGTGAGCACGACCGAGTTTACCAACTACCCGATGGTCGACCCGCTGCTGAGCATCGATGCCACGATCTCGTTCCGCAACCCGTACGGCTACCTGCCGGCGCTTCTCTATGGGCTGTTCCCGTTCAAGTGCGTTGTGGAGTTCCTGTTTGTTGAGCTGCTGGGTTATATACTTCTGTATACTGACAAGTGTATGTGTGTATGTGCGTACCTATTTCACAGTGGAGTGTTGTCGCTGCTGTATGGCTTTGTGGACATTTGCTTCATTTTGCTCATCAATCGGTACCGGAAAAGCGCGATCGGCATGCAGTACTTCCTGCTCATCGTGCTGCTGCTCGCAACTGGTGCGCTCTGTATTCATCAGCCATTCGTGTACTTAAAACTTGCTGCATTGTGTAATTAACTTGTTTGGTTGGTTGCAGGCGAGTCAGTATCCTGGTTCTTCACGTACAAGATGCTCAACACCACCGGCCAGACCGTGTGCTGCCCGTACCCGCGCATGATCATCCTTTCGACGATCATCAAGATCATGGCGGGCATGGTCGCACGCGTCGTGACAACGCTTATTTGCCTGGGTTACGGCGTCGTGCGGCCGCGCATCTCGTGGCCCGAGATCTTTGTGGTCTCGGGGCTGGGCGTGTGCTACTTTATCGCGGTCGGCTCGCTCGAGATCAGTCAGATCGTGAACCAGTCAGACGGCGACGTCAAACCCCCAGCCGTGTGGGAATTTCTCGTGATCGTCACGAACGCGTGCTTTGGCGGGTGGATCTTCACGTCGCTGGCGCTCACACGAAAGAATCTCGCGGCATTTGGCCAGGTACTGGTGTCCTTGTCTGTGTGTACCTAACGAACTGTGTACTTATCATGCAACTCTTTGATTTGTGATGTAGAGTGCCAAGCTGCGCATGTACACGTGTCTGGGACATGTGCTGTACGCCTACGTGCTCGTGTCGTTCTTCCTCATGGCCACCGAGGGCGCCGTGTACTCGGGCACGGTGCTCATGGACTGGCAGTGGATCTGGCTCATCTGGGCCGCGAACCGGCTGCTCATGTTCTCGATCCTCGTGATCGTGACGATCATCTGGCGGCCGCGGAGCAACAGTCTCTTGTACGCACAGATGGACCAGGTGCCCAGCCAGGAGCTCGACACGCCCCGGTCCAACGCGTTCGGCCTCGAGCTCACGCGGCGTGTCCCGTCGGCAGCAGATTTCCCGCACTCGCCACGCCCAAAGCAGGACGCCACGCACCCAACGCGCGAGTCTTTGTAACCAGTGGTGCTAGCGGCCAGAACAAAGACGGAGTCGAGGTGGTAAGGATTATTGTGCGGACGTGTGTATGGTTGTAGTCAGCATTTCTGCTTGGAAGTGGTGCGAATTCGCTTCTCTCGATCTTGATTAATGTGATTTCCTTTATTTATTGGTTTGTTGAAACTCGTATCTCGACATTGTTGGACTTTGGTTCTCGACATTGTTGACCTTGTGCGTCTCGACATTGCTGGACTTAACAGGCGAATGCTGCACAACAAAGTCTCTCTGCCTGCTGCTGTTAGATCCTTAGGAATGCGTATGCGTCGCGGACGAGTGGCTCCAGTACTCTATCGCATGGCATCAGACAAGATGGAGACACTTCAGTCCACGAGGGTGATGTTCAGCATTTCCTCAAATAAACAAACAGCACTAGGGGGTGAAACCCCCACCAACGCGTATTTGCTATATGGAGGAGAATGGTGAACAAATCGTGCGAGCTCTATGAATAGACTCGGGGCGCGTCGCCTCCTATGAATGGACGAGCTGGCTGATAAGAACGGCAAGACGCTGAGCGTTCGTAGACAAGAACAGCAGCAGCGCGTGCATGCGCAAGTGGTTCTCCTTCTGATTCATTCGGCGCCCATCGACAGCTTCCAAGCGCAAAAGGCAGCACCAGCAAGCAGGCGACAGGCAAGCAGAGGCGGCGCTGGATCGAGAGAGGCGCAGACCTTTCTCAATGAGATACACGGCATCGAGGTCTCCAGCAGCGTAGCCGATCCCTCCATATATCACCGCATCCGCCTCTACGAGAGAGAGACACGCGCCGTTCGTCCCTGGTCCCAAGCGCAAGGCGACGTTGGCAGACGAAGAGCGCTCCTTGATGGTCAAGGGACTAAGCTCTGTTCATCCGATGGAAATGACCAAGAACGCGGACCACGCTGTCGCCCCTCGAAGCGAAAACGAAGACGACAGCGACTACAACAACAGTACGCGCGGCGCAGGAGACAAGATTGCTGAGTTCAGCGGCGGCGGCGAGACCCCCGTGCTGTCCGCATCGCCCGTCACGCTGCTGCCACTGGACACCTCGGGTCCCCATCATATTCAGACGACAAGCGCGTCGAGCAGCAGCCGACCTGGCGGCGCAGTGATACCGGCAGACGTGCACGAACCAGACGACCCGCCGTGGAAGGCTAGCGGTAGCACCACCACTCTCAACAGCACGCTGCAGCAGGCGCCCAAGGCCCAGGGCCGGCGGCTCACGTTCGCGGACGAGACCGGCGGCGCACTAGCAGAGGTGAATTACTCCAATCGGACACATTACAGCAAGCAGACAGGACCGAGCGCGCTGGGCGGGCCCGGCCGCGCGTGTTGCGTCATCAGTTAAGGCTCCGCAGACACAAAGGCGCAGGCAGGCAGGCAGTGGCAGTGGCGCGACGCACACACAGGGAGCCCGCCATCCAATTTTGAGTTCTTCTTTCTCATTTTATTATAAACGCTCTCTCCTAATATAAAACGCGATACAAAAAATGCACTTCAACCAGGAACTCATCATGCGAAGAGCTCATTATGGTGTCTGCATGGGATGTGAGTGAGACAAGAGGTCATAGAGAGAGACACGCAATGAAAGCACAAGCAAGACGTCAAGTGAACAGTGCTCCTTGATTCTTTGTGGTTTTAGCTCACAGCAAACAAATCCCCATGGTAGTATGACGAGTTGATCAAGTCTACTTGCTGGCCTTGGCGGCCTTGTGGCGCGCGATGCGGCGGCCGACACCACGAGGAGCCTTCTTGCCGCGGTTCTTGGACTCCTTGATCTGCTTGCGGGACTTCTCGACCTTCTCGGCGAGGCCCTGGCGCACGAGGCGGTACTTTGGCTCGAAGCGCTTGGCGTCGTTCACGGTGTCGTACACGAGCGCGAAGCCCGAGGACTTGCCGCCGCCGAAGGCCGTACGGAAGCCGTACAGGAAGACCGTGTTGGCGTCCTTCACCTTGTACATCTGTAGTAGATACACAAGCACGAATCACAAAGACAGAATGAGTTTAAGATGCTCGGGAGAACTACAGAGCGAAGGATGAATCCCGAGTCGAAGCGAGTTCTGCCTGGCGCGTGTGCGTTGTCTCGATCTCCACCATCGCCACCTTTCTCATACGCGTTATACTCCGTGCTGTCCATCTGGAGGCTGTGCTATCAATGTACGCAACAAGGATTCGCTGTGGCTCTGGAACGGGGCGATGGGAGAGAGAGGCGGGAATCGCACACGACGCCAAGTAGCTTCCGCTTGCGGCTCTTGTTCACTCGCTCGCTCCGCTGGGACTTAAATCACGACATTGCGGCGCTAACGAACCTTGGAGATCTTCTCCTGGAGCTCAGCCTTAGGGACGTTCGGGCGTCCAGGGTGGATCACCTCCACCAGCTAAAGAGAACAAACGGCACATACAAATGCCACAGAATCGTTAGACTACCACACAAAACCACAACCTGCCTCGTAGCTGCTGGTGCTCGCCACGCGCCGACGAGACAAACACGCTGGACCGTATCGCCACAGCGAACACGACAGACAGAGAGAGGGGAGACCACCGCCCATTCGCACGAGCCTCGGGCCTCAGACGTATCTCTCCTCTCGGTCGCTGCCACCGAGTCCTGCGTGCCATTACGGTCGTCACGAACGCGCGGGCGTGCTCTGTATCTGCTGCTGCTTACCATCTGGCGACGCGCCAGGAGCGGGTTGCGCAGGAACTTGCGCGTGCGCACGGTGACGGGGACCTTGTCAGACATCGTTGCGGTTTGTTGGGTTTGCTGCGAGAATGGCAAAGTTGCGGGAGCTTGGGAATGGAAAGCGCCATCCATCACCCGCGCCACTCGCCGTGGCCAGCAGAACCAACCAATTCGCGAAAAAGACCCAACACCACCCACCTCAAATCGCAGATACCGGTATGCTACTGGTATTTATCAGGGCATTCCCGAGAATATACCGGTTTTTAAGGGTCAGAAAGTCACTCATTTGAGTCGTATGTCACTTTTATAGAAAATAGTGACATTCTGGCTCGCTTGATGCGCATCAAAGGTGCTGGTCTAGCCAGCCCAGTGGCCTAGCACGCGCTCGTTAGATCGTCACTGGAGCTCTGATGTCTCCATGGTCAGCACAAGATAGAGACGCAGCACCTCATTTTTTCAAAACGTGCATTCAGCTATATGATTCGCTGTCTACTCCTTCCTCGCACTCCCATCCTGTCTTCCACCTCTGGTCTCAGCAATGGACAACAGCCAAGCAAGTCTCTCAACCCTCCCTACTCCTTCTTACTGCTGAGCTTGGCGGCCCGCGCCTCGGCCTTCTTCGCGGCGTTCTCCTTCAGTCGCTCCTCCTCCTCCACGGCGCGCTTCGAGAGGTCGTCCAGGATCGACTGGCGGTACGCGGGGAAGCCGCCGTCAAAGACCACCACGTCCTGGTCGCCGCACACCCATAGCACGCACTCGGTTGTCTCAATGAGGCGCGCGTCGTGCGTCACGATCACGACGCCGCCGTCGTACTCGCGGATCGCGTCACAGAGCGCGTCGATCGACTCAATATCCAGGTTGTTCGTCGGCTCATCGAGGATCAGGATGTGCGGACGCATGAGGATAAGCTCGGCGATCACGACACGCGCCTTCTGGCCGCCAGACAGTTGCCGGTTCTTAATTTCGTGGGCGTGGCCCTCGAGCCCGACCTTGCCCAGCAAGTTGCGTGCATCCTGGTATGTCTGGTCGTTGAACAGGCGACGCAGGTACTCCACGGGCGTCTCGCCCATGGGCAGCTTGTCCACAAAGTGCTGGTTGTACACGCCGATGCGTACGCGCGGGTTTCGTCGCACCTCGCCCTCGATCACGCGCACTTCACCCGTGATCATCTTGAGTAGCGTACTCTTGCCGACACCGTTCGGACCCACAATGCACACGCGCGAGGACGTGTCGATACCAAAATCCGAGTTCTTGAACAGGTACGGGCCTTCGCCGTACCGGAAGCTCGCTTCGCGGACCTCGAGGATCGGTGGCGGCACCTGAGTCGTCTCGGGGAAGCTGAACTTGACAATGTACTCCTTTGGGCGCTCGAGCAGGCTCGATGGTTCGGACGCCGCCGAGGCCGCCTCTGTCGTCAACGCCTTGCCCTTCTGCGCACGGGCACCCGGCTCGCGCTGCTTCTTGACAATTTCCGTGGCCTTCTTCGAGGACTTGCCCGATGCCTTGAGGTTGCGCAGCTGCTTCTGCTGCTTTTCCCAGGCCTTCTCCGCCTGCTTGCGCTTCGTCTTCTCGAGTTCGCGGAACATGTCGTAGTTGCCCTTGTAGTGCACCAGCTTGCGGTGCTCCAGGTGGAGCACTTCCGTGCACACGCTGTTCAGAAAGTCGGCGTCGTGGGACACGACCAGCAGCGTCTTCTTCCACTTCTGCAGGTAATCGTCGAGCCAGATGACGGCATTCAGGTCCAAGTGGTTCGTCGGCTCATCGAGCATGAGCAGCGTCGGCTCGACGTACAGCGCCTTGGCGAGCGAGATGCGCATGCGCCAACCACCAGAGAAATCCTGCGTGGCCTTCTCCTGCATGTCTGGGTCAAACCCGAGACCGTGGAGGATACGGCGCGCGCGAGCTTCGGCGGCCGAGGCGTTCATGGTTGAGAGCTGCTCGTAGACCTCGTTCAAGCGGTCGTCCAAGGCTGAGTCCTGCTTGGTCTCGAGCTCCGCGAGCAGAAACTTCTCCTCTTCAAGCAGCGCCCAGCGCTCCGCGTCGGCCTTGAGCACAGCGTCCACGGCACGGGTCTCGTCGGCCTGGACCTCCTGCTCGACGTACAGGCAGTCGATCTTTGGCGGGATCTTGAGCTCGCCGAGCGCGATCATCTTGAGGATCGTGGTCTTACCCTGTCCGTTGGGCCCCACGAGGCCATACTTGCCGCCGGCGTTGATGTGGAGCGACGCGTTCTCAAAGAGCAGCTTGTTGTGCGCGTTGATCGTGAAGTTCTCAATGTGCACGTCCGTGGCGTTCTCCCAGTTGGCATCTTCCGTGAACGACTGCTGCGAGACCGAGAACTGCGAGCCGTCAAGCGGGTTGGCTGCGCGCTGGTACTCGTCCTCGCGGTCCACGCGCTCCTGTTCCTCCTTGAGCTTCTTGCGGTCCTTGTTGCTCAGACGCTTGCCCTCCTTCTTCTCTTTCTTCTCCTTCTTCTCCTTCTTCGCGGTCTCGTCGTTCTCGTTCTCGTCGTCCTTCTCAGCGTCTTCGCCGCGGAGCTCGAATGGGAGCTTGGACTTCTTCTTCTTCATCTTGGCAGCCTTCTTCGCGGCCTCTTCGTCCGCACCTTCCTGGTCAAAGAACAGATCTGCCGAGATCATCTTCTTCTTGCTCTTCTTCTTTTTCGTGTCGACCACTTCCGGCTCGGGAATCTTCTCTTCTTCCTTTTCGACTTCAGCTTCGACTTCTTCCTCAGCTTCGGCTTCCACCTGCTCTTCCTCGTCGTCGGACGGCACGAACGCCACCTTCTTCTTCTTGTCCTTCTTCTTGTTCTTCTTGGAGCTCATGCTCGCAGCCACCTGCGCGTACGGATCGTCCTCTTCGTCTTGCTCTTCCTCGGCAGCGACGGCCTCGGGCTCGTTGTCGCTGCTCTCGATCGCGAAGCGGTTAGCCGCCTTCTTGTCCTTCTTCTTGTTCTTCTTCTTGCTCACGGCCGACGCCACCTGCGCGTACGCATCGGCTTCGTCTCCGTTCTCGTTGTCGTCGTTGTCGCGCGAGATCTGCGATCCACTCTCGACCTCCTCCTGCTTGTGCGCCTGCTTGGCCTTCATCTTCTCCTTGCGCTTCTCCTTCTTGTCCTTGCCGCCGTCAGCAGGCGCCGCGGCAGCCGCAGCCGCAGCTGGCGCCTTGTCGTCGTCGGACGAGTCGTCTCCGCGACGTCCTCCTTTCTTCTTCCCACGCGGCGGCATCCTTCAGGCGAGTCAGTAGCTGCTGCGGTCGTGTGACTGAGCCTGCGTTTCTGGAAATGGGAGCCATACAATTTGATTGGGGCGAAAATGGTGTCCCAAATTGGTGTGTCACAAATAGTACCTCTTTATTTACGTGGCTTCTAGAATCCTCTTTATTGCGACTATTTTGTTTTCATGAATTTCACGTTTCGCTGACAACAAACTGTCATAGATACGAACAAAACACCGACACGTTAGAAAGTCAAGTCCAGTTACAAACATCAAGCCATGTGTGACGTGTGCGACGCACTGTTTGATGCGCTCCACACGTGACTTGCGCCGCGCGCACGGACG
>JAASFV010000517.1:0-20074 GCA_023334015.1 Globisporangium paddicum
GTGTTTACAAGACAGTGCTCTGTGACCGAAACTTGCCGCTCTAGTCTCTCGAATCTTACGCGCAGTTGAGCAACTACTGGCGTCATTTCTACGAAAATCTGTGTAGCGAGTGGCAGACTTTGAGGTCTGGAGGCAGTCTCCACCACATGACAAGAGAGTGAACATGAACAGATGGTCGATACGTGCACCTCGACCCGACTCAACAACGGCGTCCTGTCGGTTCTCAAGCAAGTTACGAACATTAAGGCGGCGGAACGAGCCAGGGTGATTACCCTTCAAAACACTATTACCTTCAATATTTTATATTTATAGCCTGCTATAAATTGTTTCAAACTCTGTATGAAAAAGCGTATAATAACATTACCTCTATTACCAAATACTGCACTCTTGTTCGGTTCGGTAAGGGAATACTGTATTTTGGTCGGTCTCTTTTCTATGGGAACACGAAAAGCTCCAAGACGAGCCGGAGCGGAGCTTGAGCGCCATGTTCTGCTGCGCGACGCGCTGGGCACCGGCGTCTTGGAGTTCCTGAGCATTCAAAACACGGTGGCAATCCTCAGCAGCTGTGTTACGCTGCGCAACGACTCACCACTGGCGCTTGTTGCGCTTACAGAGCACGGTCCCGCGAGTGAGTATGGTCGCCACTTGTTCCAGGGCTGCGAGAGCGACTGGTTCTCCACGTGCACCCGCACCTGTGTGAAGACAGAGAGCGACTGCAGCGCCAACGCAGCTCGGCTCTTTGGCAAGTGTCATGATGACGTGCACTTGGCGTGTGACTTTGCTACGCGAGCGAGTGCCTGTGGGCTGAAGCCAGTGCTCACTAGTTCGTCTCCGACCAGAGCTATAAGCAGTGTTTACAGCGATCCACTGCTCAGCATGGAAGTTTCCAGGCGTCCGTGGTTCTTCACGCAGTTGCTGTCGCTTGTAGGGGCGATGGACAAGTGCGTCCTCCCATATATCCAGACCAAGAACGTCACGCCACCATCGTACTGGGATGACAAACACGTCCTCTTTGTCCCAGTGGCGATCAATCTCGGCCAACATCACCACCCCAGTCACAGTCAACAAGAGTGGACGAAACGAAAGATTCGTGACGCGTTAAACACGTGTGTAGCAGAGCTTGGCGAGCACTTTCTCAGTCCAAAGGAGGCGTTTGTGTCCAAGTTTGGGGTCCACTGGGACAGCATCACTCCGAAGGCCGCGGCCAGTGATAGCGCTGCGTTGTCTGGCTGGCGAGTCGACGTCCAATGCGACTTGTGCATCAACACCGCGGTGGGGCTCGAGCGCGTCGAAGAGATGGCGGGGTTCATGGACGCCCCTTTCTACTACACTGACAAGAGGCGGAGAGAGCTGACTGAGCAGGGCGCCAGTGAACTAGAGATCGAATACGGGATTCAAGAGCTTATGCAGAACTATGCAGACGTGCAGCAATGGACAAGCACACTCGCATACGCGATCTCCATGGACCACATCACCCTCCCGTACGGGGAGGCCGTGGACTTTATGGATGTCGACGAGCTCGTCGACGCGCTCTCCGATGACTCCGAGTATCCAGTCCAGTGTCGTGAGGCCTCGCAACTTTCAAGCGCTTTCTGCTCACAAACTGCCAGTTCACGAGTCGCATTGCGTTCCGGCAGCTACCGAGACTGGAAAACCACTTTCGAGAGCGACCTGAATTCACATTTGTGGACATGGAGCTGGTCGGCGGCCTCACGCCCTCGGGTTTCTTCTGCGGTGCGCTTGTGGTAGTTTACTGACTTGGCTCATGTCTGGAGATTGAAGTGGTCGATATGTTGCCTGTAAGGAGGCCGAATCGAGAGAATAACAGTCTTCAAGCCGTAGTTGTTGTGAGGAATGTAGGGGGCCGAATCGTGGGAATAGCAGTCCGAGTCTTGGCTATTGGAAAGGACGCGAGAGGAATTGCTCAGCTCAGGAGGAAGAAGTAGAGCCGGCTGTCTAATCGTCGAATTATGAATGTATGGTGGTCCTTTTGCTTACGAAAGCTGGTTAAGAAGTGCAGTTCTATCGTAAGTGTCGATAGAGTGACCTATTTGTCCTGCTTTGCGTTGGTGGACACAGGAGCAGCTCACCTCTTCCGAGGCCATGTTCACCTTCAGTACACAAAGGTTCTGCCCACATTCAGACGACGTTCAAGCGACCTCTCTCGTTTAAAATGTCGCTTGAATGTAGCTATTTGAAGCAGGATCTGGTTTTGAGACCGAACTTTGAAGCTCCACGGTTATGCACAAACAGAATATGCCAAACAGAGATAAATTTAATACAGTGATTATCGTCAATAGTCGCCGAGTATCTTCAATACACCTCACAAATATGATGACACAAAAATTAGTGCATCAAAGCATCACAATGCTTTTAAACCTCTGTAAATTAATAGAATGTCAAAAGTTATGCAAATCAGATACGGCTTATTGAAGATAATCACTGTAACTTCTTTCGTGGCATGTTGAACATGTGGATAACAACAACTTGGACAAGCATGCCGCTCTTCCTGGCGAACCTGGCGATGGCCAGCTACTTCCTGGCGCTCTGCTACACGCTGGCGACGGTCGTGACGTTCACCAAGTACTGGGAGGTGCGCCGCGTGCTGCGGCAGCACCTGCACCGCGGCTGGAGCACCGTGCAGCTGCTGGTGCTGAGCGTCGCGCTCGGCTGCCTCTTCCGCACGGCCACGTTCTCGACGCTCTGCTTCTTCGACTCGCAGAACGCGGAGCTCATGCCGCCGAGCGCCGCGGGCAATAGCGGCGGACTCGTGGGTCACGGTGGCGGCTTCAAGTACGGATGGCTCAACGGCGGACCGGATGACGACGCGAGCGGATCTGGGGAGGGTGGTGACGACGACGCGCAGAAGGAGCTGGACTTCTACAACAAGGTGGTCGCCGTGCTGTTTAATCTGCCCGACTTTTTGTTCGTGTCGTCGTACCTGCTACTCGTGCTCGTCTGGGCCGAGGCGTTCCAGTCGGTACGTCCTGCCGTTGCCGTTACGATACTAGGTCATTGTTTGTGGTACCATTGTGCTGATGTGATTGATGTGTATGACAGTCTCGCCGCCATTGGTTCTCCGCGACAGAGTTCCGCCGCCGCTGGATGATCTTTTACCTGATTTTCAATGGCAGCCTCTACCTCATGCAGCTCGTGCTCTACACGGCGCTCTTCCTATTCGACAAGCAAGGGATCTTCCGAGATGACAAGGAAGACCGGCTCAGTCTGGTACGTAGCCATTGTTGCTTATATGTATGATGTGGTAAGTCACTAATGAGTACCTTTGAATACTGTTTGAACAGATCCCCGAGATGATCTTCTACGTGGTGGCAGCGACGGACCTCTTCCTGCCGCTGATCATCCTCTCGACGTGGTTCTACCTCACGCTCTCGCTCTCCGGCTTCCCGTACAAGTCGCAGTCTGCGCGCTTCCGCCTCAAGCGCGTGGGGCGCCTGGCCATGGCGTGGAGCGTTGGGCGCATTCTCTACAGCGTCATGACGCTGCTTACCTTCACCAAGGTACGGGTTTTGTTTCTGTTGATATGCAACTGGCAAGTGAATTGCTGACTGTAATTTGTTTCCATTTCCAATACAGGGCTGGTTCAACGTCGGTCGAGGAAGCGCATCGGTATACTTTGCACATCACTGTCGGTCACAGCGTTTTATTTTACTACGAGACGTCTGACATTGCTGTCTCTTTTCGTGTGCTTTCAGATTCAATCCATGCTACTAGTGGCAGTGTTTATCGCAGCAGAGCTCATCCCGATCTACTTGACGCTTGACTCACGGCTACTCGCGATGCTCTCGGTCGAGAATTACGAGCCGCTGCTCGAAAGCTCCGACCTCTTCAATTAGTAAGCCGCCTCTATGGAAATCTAACACGTTCATCAGCCGGTGGTATTGGACTCTGTTTGGAAGAACGAATGTTGTGAGCACTCGAGAAACGGTTTCATACCCGTTGCGAAATGCTAAGTTTGTCATTGTCACTGGGACTCAGTGATGCGAATCAAACACAAGCTCAACCCACCACCACCGGACAGCAAGCAGTCAGGAGGTTCCAGTTTGCAGAAGATGGCGAGCACGAAGACCGGCAGCAGTGCGCTGAGCAACGAGTTGCATGCTTGGGGGCAGAAAATGACAAGTGCGATCGTGCAGTACCAGGTAAGAAGCAGTTGGTTGCTAAGAAGCAGTAGGTTGTTCATTCACACCACATGATTTTCTCACTTGCTCACTCTTTTGTGGGAGCTCAGGCCGACGTTGAGCACCAAAAGCACGCGTTGCAGCTGCAGATCGAGACGAACCCGGTGCGCTTCGCTCTTTAACCTTTGATTCAATGCGATTATTGCCTCTAGTGATGGACGCTCTCACTATTTACATGGTGTGTCAACAGCTCCAGTTTCAGCCATCTCCTGTGCTCGTGCAGTTGCTGCAGGGCGACAAGCGCCGTCATGTCTTAGCGAAATCAGCAACCCACCAGAAGCAAAAGTCCAAAAACGTCGAGTACCTCGAGCGGAAGGTTGGGTGTGTTTTTCCAAGCCTATTGTTCAAATTTGTCTCTAGCGATACCGATCTACCTGTCTATGAATCCCAGCTTGAATCGGAGGTCCGACAGCACTTCGAGCTTGAGAACGCGCAGTCGTGTGCGAAATGGAAAAAGTTCCACCTGCAATGCACTGAAACACATCATAAGCTTGCTCAACGGATCGAAAGCGAGCTGCAAGAGCTGTGCAAGCGCTTCAGTGTATCTTACTCGCCTCCTGTAGTCAACGGTGAGCAAGGCCTTCAGCAAGATTCCAAGACGGTGTTAGACAACCAGCCTTTGTATGCATCAACGCAATTCTCCTGTCAAGACGAAGACGAATTTCGACTTCAACTGACGAGCGATTGGATCCGGCAAGAGGGCTTCAACATCCAGGAGGCTTTCACAAACCAGACGAAGAAGATCCACGCAGACTTCCAGAGCTTTCTCGAGAGACTGGACGTGGATTTCGAAGTCGAGCGGCAGAGAATTCTGAGTTCGTATTCCAACGGCAAAGATGAACCCAGTGGTCAACTATTGCGAGTACCCACACCACTCGGGAGCAATCAAAGACAGCAAGACAATCAGCAATTCGATAAGCAGTTCAAAAGCAATGCGAAGCGCCACATGCTTGTACACACTGCCCCCGTGGTGGATCCATCCAGCGCCTCTCGTGGTCCATCCTTGCCGAGATCACTGCAGTTTCTCAGCACCAGCAGCCATGGCAGCACAGACGTGTCAGCCATGCAGCAGCAGCTCGACCAATTGCAAGCGCAGACGCAAGCCATGAAAGAGGTGAGTTAGGTCATAAGTGTCTGGGTGGATGCTTATTGGTCTCAGACTCTGTAACTTTTGTTATGATATGGATTGGGCCGATAGGCTGCGGAGAGCAAGCGGAAATGCGGCATGGACTGGATCGGCAGGCAGTGCGCTCATTTGCTCAGCCAGTTGGACAGCAAAGAGACAGAGGCGAAGCTCTTGGTTATGATCCAAAAGCAACACCAGAGCGAGACGAGCACGCTTCTCCGGCGCATTGAGTACTTCGTCCTGGCGATTCGAAGTGGCGAAGGCGTCGAGATGTAACGAATCAGCAAGAGCTAGTACTTCGTCTTTCGACTTGCAGTTCAGGGTTGTGAGCGCTATGCTCGCACCTGTTATCTAAGCTCATGCTGGGAGTCTGAAGTTGTTGAGCGTGCATCCGAGTGTATTTCTTTGTTGGTTAAGTATAGAACGCTTTCTCTGTAGTGGTTGGCCGTACGGAGTGGTATCTAAATAAACGCCAGGTTGAGCTGGTCGTCGAAGGGCTTGAGCAGCGGCGCCAGCAAGTTCTTTTCGTGCGGTGGCAGGTTCTCGCGGATCTTGACGAGCTCGTCGTACTTGGAGCCCATCTTCTCGACGATCTTGTTGAGCTTGTGCTGCGCGTCGGCATCACCACCCTGCGCAACCTTAGCCTTGAACGACAAGAAGTGGCGCAGCAGCTCGTTCACGTCGTGAAACTGGTTGTATACCTGCTTTTTGAACTCTGTCGGAATGTACTCTGCCGTCATGGCGCCGCTGCCGAACGCTCCAGACGACGAAGACGACGACGAGCTGTCCGCACCAGAGTCCGAGCAGGACACAATCTCGCTCAGGATATCCAGCGACGTCTTGGCCGTTGGAAACGCCTTGGTGAGTGGGAGCGTCTCGCGGCAGATCCGCTGGAATTGGCCCGCGGCATCAGCGAGCGAGCCCCCGGTCTGGAGACCGCCACCCGCGAGCGTCTGCTGCTGGAAATAGCGCGACTCGTCTTCAAGCGTCAGCGGGTTGTACGGTGGCGGCTTTTTGCCCTGCAGGTCGTCCAGCAGCGTGGCCTCGCGCAGGCTATCGTGGAAACCCGGACGCGCCTTCATCATGAGTGACGCCTCGGGGTTCGTCTGCAGCTTGCCGGCGTGCGACGGGTCGAGCACGTACGCGCCGTGGCGGTTGAACTTTGCGATCGTGATGCCCGAGCCGTCGTCTTTCGCCAGCGACTTCTTGCTCATGCCGCGCTGCAGCGTCGAGAAGTCCTCTTCGGTGGACGTGAGGTCCACGAGCGGGTCCACAAGGGCACGTGGGTCTACCGTTGCTCCCTTGCTCATCTCCTGCTCCTTCTCCTCGTACTTGGTGAACATGTCCTCGTGGCCGGCCTTGCGGTCGCGATGGAAGTACTTGGACTTGAAGAACGCGCTCCAGAACTCCGTCTCGGTCATCTTGTCCGGCACCTGCGACTGGTACGCGAGGTGCACGGCAGGGTACTGGATGAAGATCTGATGAATCACCTCGGCGTTCAGGTTGTACTTGACCACGTTGCCGCCCGTATCGTTGTCGCCGCTCAGGTCCGTCAGGATCGCCGACGTCTTGCCAGTCTTTTGGCGCTTGCTGGCCTCGTTCGCGATCAAGTGGCGCCGGCTCGCCCAGAAGTCCTCCTCTGCGATCAGGCCCTCGTTCACCATCTCCATATGCTGGCGCTTGAGCGTTGGGTTGGCTGCAAGTAGCGCAGCGCGCTGCTTGATCTCGGTCGCGTTGCAAAGCGGCGTGCGCGCGGCCGCGTGCTTCTGCTGCTTGCCGCTCGCAACGATCCACTTGGCGATGAGCTCCTTGGCCGCGTCGCGTACCTCGAAGGCGTGCTCGAGCGACCGCGTGCTCACGAACTCGAGCACGAGCGTCGCGCTGTTGTTGGTTGTCATGCGCAGCCGGATCATCGCCTTGGGCGACGAGAGCGATGACACCTGCTGGTCCTGCACGGTCGTCCATGAGACCACGATCTGCTTGGCCGCGCCGGCGCCGCCACCGGCCGCAGGGTCTGCGGACGCGTCGTCGTTGGGCGTCCAGCGCAGCCACTTGTCGGAGAATTCGGCTCTGCCGTCGCGCTTCTTGACGCGCACGAGCGCCGTCAGCACCACGTCCGCCATCTTAGTTTCGCCTGCTATTTTGTTGTTGCGTTCTGATCTTCCTTGGCACGTCCCACTAAGTACGCACGCACTTAGTGAGAGTATGTCGCATTTAAGGGGATCGAGCCGGACTTAGTGGAGTTATTTCGCATTTAAGGGAGACTAATTCGTACTTAGTGGGAAGGTGAATGCATAAACTGGCCTCTTCTCAATCCGTAACGCCACTGAGCGCATCGCAACCGCAGGGGAAGATGGCGCTGCGACGACTGCGCATGGGGCTCCACGCGCTCGCACTGCTGGTGCTGACGGTGCTGCTGGGCGACACGTCGACGCTCGTGGGAGCTGCGGAGTACCGTCGCCACACGAATAACTGGGCTGTCGTGGTGCGTTTGCTGTAGACAGGCGACAGCGAAGAGCTCTTGGTGGATATTTCTTCTTGAGCTATTCGTACTAATAGCAGTGTTGTGTTGGGTTGTGTGTATGCACAGGTGGACACATCGCGCTTCTGGAACAACTACCGGCACATTGCGAATGCGCTCTCGCTGTACCACTCGGTGAAGCGACTCGGGATCCCGGATAGTCAGGTAGGAGTGCGTTGTTGAGCGTCTTGTGAGTGTGGTTTTGAAGCATGCTTATGATATTGAATATGTGATACCAACATGCACTGCAGATCATTCTGATGCTCGCAGACCAAATGCCGTGCAACGCGCGCAACTGCTTCCCAGGCGAGGTCTTCAATAGCCGCACGCAGAAGATCAACCTGTTCGTACTTTAGTGATTTATCTGTCTACCTTGCTTCATAGTGTTAAAAGCAACTCATTCAACCTGTGGGTGGTCTGTAGATACGGGAAAAACGTTGAGGTGGACTACCGTGGCGCCGAGGTCACGGTCGCGAACTTCATCACGGTGCTCACGGGCCGCCACCAGCCAGGGACGCCCGCGTCCAAGAAGCTCGACACGGACGAGAACAGCAACGTCTTTGTACGGAAGTCTCAATTGCATGAGATTCGCTTGTTGCCTGGACACTAAGTTTGTGTGTGTGTTTTTTTTCTATGCAGATCTTTATGACTGGCCATGGTGGTGATGGTTTTTTGAAATTCCAGGTATGCTTTGTAGCCATTGCGGCATGGTAATGTATTGTATAGTTGCTAACATTGTGATACCTTGGTGTGCAGGACTTCGAAGAGCTCTCCAGCCAGGACATCGCCGACGCGATCCAGGAGATGCACGTGAAGAAGCGCTACAACGAGATCTTCTTCATGGTCGACACGTGCCAGGCCGGCTCGCTCTCGAACGCCATCGTGTCGCCGAATGTCGTCACGATCGGCAGCTCGCAGACTGGCGAGAGCTCGTATGCGCACCACTCGGACCAAGATGTATGTTACAAGCCCTATCTGGTGGACTACTTTTTGTCGAGTGAGTTGCTGACTGTGATGAATTTATCCCATGTATGCAGCTGGGCTTGGCCGTGATCGACCGCTTCACATATGCGACGCTGGACTACCTGCAGCGCATGAAAGTGGGCGACTGGATCCGCGACGCGTCTTTGCGCGACCTCTTCAACTTCTACGACCCGCGCATGCTCTACTCCACGCCGGACTATCGCGCCGACATTCTCGGCCGCTCGATCGACGACGTCCCCATCACGGACTTCTTTGGCTCGGTCCTCGACGTCCAGCTACACTACGACGAAGAAGCGTACCCGCTCGAAGCTGCTGACGACGTGGAGAATGGCGAAGCGCTGCCAGCAGCTGAGCCTGAGTTGCCTGGTCAAGAAGACAACAGCGCCACACTCCAGCACCAAGAGAGAAAGCAGAAGCAGCGCTTTGCCTTCTCGCCAGACTTCCTGCTGGTCGGGTCGGCATTCTTGCTGTGCTTGGTGGTCGTCACAAATAAAAAGATTTAGAATAAAAATAATGAAAGTGAGAGCATGGACGCCAAGCTCCTCCTCTCCACCTAAAGCTAAGATAAGCTAATGCCAACCGTGTCAAACGCTACTCGATACTGATAAGTTCACCACCAGAGCAACACATACGCGAACAGCCAGCGCTTCACTCGTCCTGGCGGTGGTCTGAGTCGGCAGACGTCGTGATGTTCGCGTGACGGTACATGGAGTTCGGGTGGTTGCTGCTCTCGCCGTTCCGTAGGTGCTGCTGGCGGTAATGGCCGTTGTTGCTACTGCTGAGGTGTTGGCTGTCTTCATTGCTCTCGTGGCTCCCATTGAGATCCATGTGCCCGTTCTGCTTGTTGCCAGTGGGGGACGTTTTGCGCACGTAGCTGTCAGTCAGAGGCGGGTGGTTCCACGCAGGGATGAGCGCTCGCACGACGATTACGACAACCCCCGCCAGCCAGATCGGCGACGTGAAGATGCAGAACGCGATCAGCATCGGACTCAGGAGCAGCGCGAACGGGATGCTCAGCGCGGTCGTGAAGTACCAGACGACCCATTTCCGGTTCTATACGAATACCACATGCGATCAGTTCAATAGAAGGAGCTCAGTAAAATACCTTACTCGAGGCCTTACGTGGATGAAAAGCGGCGACTGCAGCACAAACGCCGGGAGCACGAGCTCGAGCACGCGGTCCACGATGTTCCTGTCCACGAGCAGCTCCAATGAGTAACAATACAGCATTGCATCACGCTGCAAACACACTTTGCTTTCGTACCGAATTTTCTGCACGGGGCGCGCGAGGATGCAGAGTTTGGACTTGAGCGACGTCACAAACTGCTTGGCCGCGGGCTCGTAGCCGTCGTCATCTGCCTGCTGCTGCTGCTCGTACTCGTCGTGGCGCTTCAAATGCAATTTCACCAGCTGCGGCGTGTACGGCGTATTGAGCGGCGTGCGGTCGTTGCGCAGCACGCCCTGAAGTACACAGCAAGTGATTGAGTCATTAGAGATTTGTGTTCATAGACATGCGCAACACATATGAGCTCCTCATATCAGCATCTTCAGACTTCAACATGCCACAACATCACATCGCAGGACTCACCAGCGCCGACGGAGGCGGGCCGTAGCCGTGCTTGCGGTATCCTTCCCAGTCGCCGTCCATGGTCATGGGCGTCAGGCTCTTCTCGGCGCCGTACGCGTTGATGCTGCTCATGCGGTCGCTGTACACGGCTGCCCCTAGAAAGAAAGAGACACCCACACCCAATCCAGAACTGTCAGACAGCAACTAGCGCATCAAGCGGCACCATCAGCAAGCACGCTGGGACAGCACATGCACACACAGTCGACAAAATAACCCCATACTATAAGCAGCTGCTGGTGCATTCCCAACCCACTGCATGACGCGCCTAGCATCGCAGCCGGCTGCTGCTGCCGTCTGAGGCCTCGTACCAAAGAGTCTGTCGTCGGCTCCTGCTGCGCGCGCCACCGGTTCGACCGTCGTGCTCATGCGGACGCCTCTCTCTCTCTCTCGCGTGCTGCTCTTGCCCAAGTGCACTCACTGCAGCGACACACTGCGGAGACCGAGGAATGCGCACAGGGAGGAAGGAAAGTCTGAAGCTCTTCGTGATCGACCGAATGGGGATGGATCGCCTGGAAGCGCCAGAATTCGAATTTACGTGGGTCACATAACACCACCCGGCACAGCAGTACAGTGGGATAGACGGACGTGCATACTTTGCTCTTGCATGCTGTTTTACCAGTGTTGTTTGCAATGAAGAGCAGCGCTAATACTACAACTCTATTGCATCTTTCTATAGTGCATGAAGGGTCAGCACCAGAGTATGCAGTTGTAGAAATAAAACTGGCATGTCATAAAATGCCAGATGTCGTGCATCATTTCCAGCAGGTGTTGTAGTCTCACAGGTAGTTATCAATACAAAACCCCATTCATTATTCATCGGTATAGAAAGGTATTCATTCTCAAAACGGGAAATGATGGTGACGTTGCCCGCTTCCTTCCTTCCTCAAAAGGAAAGTCAGCCCGCGGCAACGAAGCATGGCGCTCGACATGCGCGACGACCAGTACGCGCTCTCGTTGCTGGGCAGCAACAGCGACGACGAACAGTACACCACCCCACGCTCCGCCAACGGATCTGTCGCCGCCTATGCCGGCCGGCCGTACGCCAAGCCGGGCGCCGCCGCCGCCGCCGCGGGGGTACGTTTTTAATTTACACGCTCGCTCCTGTAATTAAACTTAGTGTAGTGGGGTTCCTAATGTTTCTATGTGTATGTGTGTGTACGTGCAGTCAGAGAATGACCAGATGCGCGGCGAAATCGTGCGTCTCGAGAACGTGCTGGCGACCCGCGTGGCGGCGCGTGCGAACCAGGACCCGTCCAACACGCCGCTCGAGCGCTCGAGCAAGATCGAGAAGTACGTCGAGGTGATGGAGCTCACCAAGTGCCTGCGCCGCCAGAAGGAGTTCCTCTTGAGCGAGAATCGCAAGCGTCAGCGGTTCGCGGAGAAGATCCAGCAGGCCATGCCGGTACGAGTTGATTTCTCTCTCGCAAGTTGGTTTGCTGAAGAGTAGAGAGCTCGTGGCTAATTAGTACGTGGTTGTGTTTTGTCTGTTAGCCGTCCACCGACAGCATACAGTTCATGAAGAACGTCAAGTACCCACCCGACGACGAGCTCGAAAAGACTTCGCGCGAGGCGTTCATGGAGATGATGGAGTATCAGGTGAACGGCGAGCCAGTCGTGTACCTCGGCTGGAAGACGCGGCGCGAGTCCAAGTCCATGTACCTGCACTCGTTCTCGGAGAAGGCGTTCCCGGGCGAGGACATGACCCGCGTGTTCAACGAGACGTGGGCGCTTTATCACGACGAGGTGAAGCAGGAGCTCCTGCACAAGCGACGAAGCAAGTTCTGCATTCTCAAAAAGCTCAACGACAACATGTACCTCACACGCAACATCCACCAGTTCATCGGTGAGAGCTTCCCGCGCCACGCTATGACGCTCGTGTGCCGCGTGTCGATCGACAAGGACACGTTCGCGATCATCAGCAAGTCGGTCGTACCGCCTACGAACGACGCGCAGCACCTGGTCTGGACTGACGAGTGCTACATGTGGAAGTTCACGCGCCGACACGACCTCCACGGCGGCTTCGACCTATCGATCTGCGGTAAGTACGGCAGCACATCGGCGGTCGCGGGTAACCGACTTCCGATGCTCGAGTCCTTCTTCCTTCTCGTGGACTGGGAGTCGCTCGTGATTCGGCCTATGTTTGACTTTTCGATGCTGTAAGTGGGGCGAAGAACGACTGAAGACTTGAAGAGGAGCTGGTTTCAGAGCAAAAAGAGCAGAACCAGGCGTGCGAACTGAGATTACCCAGCATGCAGAGCAAGCAGTGCCAAGCGAGACAGCGACACAGTGCATCATGCGAGCCGCTTGTTTGCAGAGAAGAAGATCACGTGATGTGGTAACTCCATCTTTCGCTTTTCAATCTATAAACTTATGTGAATATATTGCGTTGAACCGATACGAGCGAGTTGTTCCTGGTCGTTTATCTGTGTTTCTGTATTGAAAGGGTCCTTAATGCGTTCGTCTCGAAGCCTCCCTCGTGCTGCAGGCCGCACGAGTGAGGCTCCACCACGAGAATAATCTGCACTGCGACAGTCAATTGGGCTCCTCTGCTCCCATCCCGATCTCTCCGTCGCAGCGATCCAGCGCGCACCGCCACCTAGTTGTAGACCATGTATTTTGGTGTGGACGAGAACTTCTGGTAGCCCTTGATGACTTTATTCACCGACTCGAGGAAGTCCTTCTCGCTCACCGACTTTCGCCGCGCGCGGATCGCATACATGCCGGCCTCCGTGCACACGCTGCGCAGCTCAGCGCCCGTGGTGTTCGGGCACAGACGCGCGATGAGCTCGAAGCGGATGTTGCGGTCGCAGCTCATGCTCTTGGCGTGGATCTTGAGGATCTGAGTGCGGCCGTCAAGCTCAGGCAGGTTGAACTCAACCTTGCGGTCGAGGCGGCCCGGACGCATGAGCGCCGGGTCGAGCGTGTCCGGTCGGTTCGTCGCCATGAGCACCTTGATGTTCCCGCGTGGATCGAAGCCGTCGAGCTCCGTCACGATCTGGAGCATCGTGCGCTGCACTTCGTTGTCTGTGCCGCCTTCTTCCTGTAATATTGAAACAGTGAGCAAGTTAGAACTGCAATATAATACAAATATATTTACATTGCGTGCACGTACCGAGCTGCTACGCGCGCCACCAATCGCATCAATCTCGTCGAAAAACACGATGCACGCCTTCTTCGTGCGCGCCATAGTGAAGAGCTCGCGCACCATGCGCGCACCCTCGCCGACGTACTTTTGCACGAGTTCGCTGCCAATGACGCGAATGAAACACGCGTCCGTGCGGTTCGCCACAGCGCGTGCAGAGAGCGTCTTACCTGTGCCCGGGGGTCCGTACAGAAGCACGCCCTTTGGCGGATCGATACCCAGGTTCACAAAGCGCTCGGGGTGCAACAGCGGCAGCTCCACGACCTCGCGCAGCTTCTCCAGCGCGTCCTTGGCGCCGCCCACCTCATCGTACGTCACATCTGGCTTGTCCTCGACGGTCTGCATCACCACCACAATCGCATTGTTTCATACAAATTCCAAATCAATATTCCAGAAGATCCATTTCCACTTCAAACAGACAAAATGTGAACGCACCATGAGCGAGACCGTCGGGTCGATCTTGGGCGGCAGCGGGATCTGGATCGCGTACTTGGTGCGATCCACACCCACGCGCATGCCCTCCTCGATATCTGTGGGCGCGACCTTCTCGCCGAGCCCGACGACGAACTTGGCGATCTGCTTGACATTGATCATGTACTTGGCGTCCTCCTCGCCGGCGTTGATGATCTTGGAGCAGCGCGCGACCTGTAGCGGCTGTTCCTCCTGCATCATCTGCTTGTCACTCACGAGGTCCCACTGGCTCGGCAGGCTCAGACCCGTGTCGCTCTCCTTGATTCCGATGAGGTCGTTCACGACGCCCTGCGCCTTCTTGATGTCGTCCTCCACCTGCTTGATCACGCGCGTGTACGGGCCCATGCCGTAGGTCTTGAGCAGCGCGATGTCGCCCTCGTCCAGCACGCTCTGCGGGCCGGCGAGCAGGTCGTCGTCGTCCTCCTCATAGTTCTTCGTGTTGCCCGTCGCGCACTCGCCCTTGGACGCCGCCATCGTCTTCTCTGCTTCTGCTGCTGTTGCTTTCAACCTGTTGCAAGAATGAAGAAGGGAGAGATCTTCGCATCTTGTGGGCCATTTTCAGATTTTGTTTATATTAGCCGACTATTTACGTAAATATTCAACAGGGTTTCTGTCAAAACCGTTTTCGGATTTAATAGAAAGCCGTCTTAATCATATTTTAGAGGATATATAGATATATTTACATTTTGTGGCTAATGCTATTGCGCTTGGTGACGAGTGCGTCCGCTGCAGAGAAATCCACCCTCGATCTCTGTTGCCTGCTGGTTTAGGCAAGAGCACCACCTTCTAACCTGGTTTGCTCTAAGGAAGGTATTAGTATTAGCTCCTTTGCACAATGATGAGTGCGCTGCAGAGAAACCCAGACGCAGTGACGCCAGCGACCAGCTCCAGCGTCGGTCTCGGCTCGTCATCATGATCCGAGTGCCCACCGTCGTCGAAATCCCCACTGTCATCAGAGTATTCGCTTGTCTACGTCCACGGATAGTCGGTTCGGTTGAGGAACTTGCAGTGCTGGAGAAAAAAAAGCCCTTCAGGAGCGGAATTTTCCTCCACAGTTGGCCGCGAAGCCAAACCTGCCATCCACTGCAGCGTGCAGATCACGCGTGCTCAGAGCGCGCTCACCAGTCGATGGGAAGGGCGAGAACTCCACTTTGCTCGGGTAGATGATGTGCTCCAACACGTCTTCAACACCTTCCTGGAGATACGCCTGCTGTCCATTTTCGTCTGCATCTGGGAAGAAAGAGTCTTCAAGGTCGTTGAGGAGTTCGTTGATCTCGTCCTGGCCCAGGCCGTTGACAATGCACTGTCGTTGTAGCTGCTTCGCAACTTCACGCTTGTACTCGTCGACTATAGTATCCGCCTTGGTACACAGCCCATAGGAGAGTGTGAAGCGCTTCTTCTCACCATTGACGCGCGACCTGGAGCCGTTGATGCTGTCCCAGTGCGCATCCGAGCTTTTTTGTAGGCCGTAAGCTTGTCTCCAAGCGTCACGCATGTTCGCTTGGCTCGAGTCACTACTATCGGCATGTGGAAAATACTCTACGAGAGAGATGACGATGTAGATCGTGGCGGGCTGGCTATAGCAATACCCTGGGTTGTCTTCGTGGAGATACGAGACCTCCTCTGCGCTGAAGATGTCTTTTCTCTTGTACATGCGTGTCAAATTGTGTCTTGTCCACCATGAAAACCCAAAAGAGCTCCTCGCCCAACGACCAGGACCTATGGCCGCCAACACGCCAACGGCCGATATGGCGGCGTCCATGGAGGGCCCCATGAGCAGCAGCACCAGTGGTGATGACGTCGCTTCGCCTACCTCATACGCACTCGTGCCATTCTCGTTCCGCAATCCGTTCCACGACGCGCTGCGTGACGCCACGCGGTGGTTCCCGCTCGCCGGCCGGCGGCTGCGCGTCGACCAGGGCTGGAAGCCTGACGGCCGCGGCGGCACGGCCATCGGATTTGGCGCCTCAGTGTACGACGCTGCAGTGCTGCTGGCACTGTACCTGGAAAGTCATAAGGACGATGTGCTGGGCAAGCGCGTGATCGAGCTGGGCTGCGGCCCGGGGCTCGTGGGCATCGCGGCCGCCCACTGCGGCGCCGCGAGCGTCGTCATCACAGACGGTGACCCGGCGTCCGTCGCGCTCACGCAGCGCAACATTGAGCTCAACAGCCTGCCGTCCGAGGCCACGCCCGAGTGCTACGCGGCCGAGTACCTCTGGGGCGATGACGCCAACTCCATCGCCTTCAACAACGAAGCCTACGACGTCATCCTGGGGGCCGACATCGTCGCGTGTCCGTACGCCGACGCCTTTAAGTCGCTGCTCAAGTCTTTCAAGACGCTCGCGAGCCCCAACACGCTGCTGCTGCTCGCGTACAAGCTCCGTCACGGGTCGGAGCAGGCGTTCTTCGCTCAGTTCGAGCAGGACTTTGACGTGCATCAGGTGGACTCTGACGAACTTCACCAGGACTTCCAACAGGGCGACATCGTGCTGTATCGAGCGCGACTCAAGCAAAGAGAGGCACCATCATCATAGGACTAGTAAATCGAAATCTCTATGTATATTGCTTTGTACTCCATCCATTCTCTATTCGTGCCAAGCCCTTGTGTCGTTTATTCCTCGAGACACTCGACGACGACGCGGTTGAAGTCCTCGGGGTTGTCCAGAAAGACCTGGTGGCCAGAGTACGGCACCAGGTGTAGTGAGGCAGCGTGGTCTTTCTTCTTGAAGCGGTCAACGACCTTCTGGCCGTGGCGGAAGTCCATCCAGTCCGACTCGCCACCGTAAATGAACGTGAGCGGCATCGGAACGGTTTCGGGCTGGAGCATGTCGGTCAGTGGCCGGATCGCATGGGCACCAGGGGCGAGATGCGTAGCCATGGTCTTCTCGCCCGAGGCCTTGAGCGCCCAGTTGTGGTAGATGTACTCGCTCAGGTCGCCCATGTCCACGCTGCCGTTGCGGAGAGCGCTTGTCTGCGGCATGAAGGAGATGCGGCGCGTCAGCGCGCTCGAGACGAGCTGCGGGCCGTACGGACCGGCGAAGCGCGCGACGGACATGGGTGTCACGCCGTTCTCCCAGGCGGAAAAGACCATGCGACGCATCCAGGAGCTGTTGCGTGCCTTCTCGAGCTCCGAATTCGGGTCGGGAAGCGGCGGATGAGCCACGCCCGCTGGGGACACGAGCACGAGGTGCTGCGGAAGGGTTAACATCACTATGAGACACCTAAAACGCGACTCATTCACAGTAACAAGACCGAGGTACTTACCTTGACGTTCTTAGGGTGCTGGATCGCGTACGAGGACGCGAAGATGGCCTAAAGCAACAGAAGAGAAGCGGCAAATGTGAGCATCGAGAGAGCTATTGAATAGCTCAACTACAAGAGTAAACGTACGCCCATGGAATGCGCGCAGAGGTGAAAATCCTCGAGCTCGAGCTCTTTCCGCCAGTTTTCAAACGACTCGAGCACAAACTCGTTCGCGCTGTCAAACTTTACGCACAAGCAACAAGAGAATCAAGTCAGCATTCCACACACGTCGCTCACACAGTAACAGCAGGAGCAAAGGCAGCGAACTCACGTCCTTGTGCGGGAAATCGGGGCGATCCGAGCGTCCTACGCCAATCCACTCCACTGCGTACTAAAAACACAAGGATACACATGATGTTAAGCGCCATAGCACCTCCCAAACATGCTACATTCTCGCATGTACCACATTGAAATGCTTCGCCAGGTGCCCCAAATTCTAACACAACAACAATACAACCCACGTCAGCATTTCCACACTCATTATGTGCCTATGTACAGCATAAAAGAAACGCATATAGCTCACCGTTGCCCACACGGCGTTCCCACCGGCAAAGCCGTGCACCATCACGAGGTTCTTGACGTTTCCGCGCTTCACTCTCTCCTCGTCCGAGCACGGCACGATGACGGTCCCGAGGCTCGCGACCTTGGTCATCTGGAAGGGCGACGCGATGTTGCTCTCCAGTAGCCTGCGCTCGGCGCCCTCGAGCCGCTGGTAGCTCGCGGGCACCCAGTCCCAGAAGCGGCCCTTGGTGGTGAGCCCTAAGAGCAGCAGCACGCCTAAGACATCAACACAGCATCACGCACTGGCACACGCACACACACATAAAGAGATGCTGATTGCGTAACGCACCTGTGGTGGCCGCGATGGGGCGCAGCAGCTTGGCGCCGAACGCCATCCTTCAGTCTGCTGATGAGCTCGTCGCTAAGCGAATTCGGAAATGGGACGTTATTGCTTGTCAGAGCGTCAGTGATGCGTTATGCAAGGTGGGATTAAAATAGTAAAGCTACTCATCAAAGCAGGCTTTTGTTTAACTTCTTAGTATATTAAGCAGGTTTTTCACAGAAACGTTACACTATTGTGTTTTTCTACTGTCATCCGTATTTAGGAAGGGTTTGTGGCGAGTGTATGTTGAAAACCATCATTCTGTATCTGGTCATAAACATCGCATTGCATCATCAACATGTTCACGTAAGGATTACGCGTGCGTATCACCACCTGGATATTTGTTGTTGTTGCTTGAGACTGGAAGAGGAAGCCTCGATAGGAAGTGTACGATAGCAGACTGAAGACTACAGCTCTACGGCACACTACGAGTTCTATTCGTGTACCGGTAGCCACTGTTCAACCAGTATGCTACTCAGTCCTTGAGACACTCGACCACGATGCGGTTGAACTCCTCGGGGTTGTCCAGAAAGACCTGGTGACCAGCGTGCGGCACCTGGTGCAGTGCAGCCCTGCGGTCCTGACTCTGGAAGCGGTCGACGGTCTTCTGGCCGCAGCGGAAGTCCATCCAGTCCGGCCCGCCACCGTAAATGAACGTGAGTGGTATCGGCACAGTTTTGGGCTGGAGCATGTCGATCAGCGGCCGAATCGCCTGGGCGCCCGGAGCCATGAACGTCGTCAGAGTCTTCTCGCCCGAAGCATTGAGCGCCCAGTTGTGGTAGATGCAATTGCTCAGGGCGTTGATGTCGATGCTACCAGTGCGGAGCGCGCTAGTCTCTGGCAGGGACGAGTAGTTGCGCGTCAGCGCCTTCGACAGGAGCTGCGGACCGAATGGCCCAGCAAAGCGCACCGCAGACATGGGCGTCACGTGATTGTCCCATGCATAGAAGAGCAGCCGGTTGAAGATGGACTTCTTGCGCGCGAGCGCAAGCCCCGTGGTCGGGTCGTTTAGAGTGTCCAATTAGCCACCTGGAAGCGAAGCGGTAGCTCGTGTATATAATAAATTTACGTTGACGTTCTGAGGGTGCTGAATTGCATATGCAGACGCAAAGATGGCCTAAAGTAGCAGGTGATAAGTGAGAGTACATGTGAGCTTCTGGATACTAGTCTGTGGTAGTAGGAACAGACAGACACAAGAAAAAACGCACGCCCATGGAATGCGCGCAGAGGCGGAACTTATTAAGTTCGAGCTCCTTTCTCCAGTTTTCAAACGCGTCGAGCAAAAAGTTGTTCGCGCCGTCAAACTTTAAGCAACACACACGAGCAACGAGTCAAGCAAGTCAGCAGTCTTGCACTTCTCAGCGGTTAACTAGCAACAGCTGACTCACCTCTTTGTGGTGGAAATCTGGACGTTCCGAGCGGCCGACGCCGAGCCACTCCACTGCGTACTAAGGAGTCAGCAGAACCGAATGTCAGTTAGTCGTCAGAACTAACACAAGGCCACACAAGCAGATCATGTACCACGTTGAAGTGCTTCGCCAAGTGAGCCAAGTTCTGAAAACGACAGCACCAGAGAGTCAGGTACACGTTGCCTAAAAGAACATACAACTGCAGTCCATATTCGTGTGATAGGGAATCGAACGAGCTCGAGCTGGGGGAGATCATGTCTGCGGACAACGTGATCCCAATGATAGAGCTGAATGACTACTTCGAGGTCTTCAAGAGCTGCCTCGTGGCTGCCGAGACTAGATTGTACCGGGGTGCCAACAAGCACGACTTCGTCACTCCTCACGAGAGCGAAGGCGACCTCCAGCTGGA
>JAASFV010000518.1:0-20055 GCA_023334015.1 Globisporangium paddicum
ATATTGCTCTGTTACAAACAGGCAATTAGATCGCAGGAACTGCTGATCCGCTTTATCACGAGTCCTTGTGGAAGTCGTGTAACACACGCTTCCTCACTCTGTGTATTGTGCTGAGTAACTCGGGAACGCCCGGTTACAACATTTGTAGACATACATGTCCAGTAGTGAATGTGTGCACATTTGGACTTGGCATTTTGATAAGGAATGCCACACAGGCCAGATGAAGCACACAGTCGGTTGGAGATATAGATATCGCACACATGTAGTCACGGTCACCACGCTACTACTGTTCGTTTTTACGGCTCCGACGCACTCATACAAGTTCATTGAGCTGTGGATGACTTTAGTCCTGTTTGCTCATATCGCACTGGTTAAAGCCCGTCGACCCTGGTTAACACACTTCGTCCCTTCTTTTACCCCGATTTAGCTCATTCTAAAACTGACTCAAACACCTTTATAAGGTTGTCTGCCTGCGGACAAAAAGCTTGGTGATCGCGATAAAAGCTTCAATTCCCAAGTCAAATGTACTTGCCCCTCTTCTGATTGGCTGATCTCACGCCTATTTCTATGATTAGCATGATTGGGACAAGAACTCCTCAAATGGCTGCTCTGGTCATGAACAAGTGAGCTCGAGAGGGCAACATTTAGACAGACAATCAATCAACCACACGAGGTTGCGTGAGCTCACGTGTGCCATGGAGGCCTGCATCGCCCGCGGTGGCATCTCTCACGTGCTCTCCCAGGTACACATCGCACCTCTCTTGATCGATGCCTCTTAATGCGAATTGTGCTCACTCCATCTCTCACTTGCATATATACCTAGGCACGCGCGTCGCTGAAGAATCCGTCGCGACCGTACACGCCACGCAGCACTACGCGGCCACTGTTCCATGGCGACGACTACCGCCCCGGGTCGCGTCCGAGCTCGTCGTACACCGTGACTGAGCAGCGAGCAGCCAACGTGGGAGAATCAGCGTCGCCCTCTGCGTCGATGCTTCCGCCACGTAGCTCGGCATCAAACAAGACAAAAAAGAAGAAGACGACGCAAAGCTCGTCGTCATCATCTCCTGAGGACTCGGACTCATTGTCAATGACGGCCTCTGCCAGTCAGCTCAAGCTCGTACACGCTCCAGTTATCCCAGACGATGAGGAAGAACGAACCGCTTCACCTACAAGCCAGCGTGACGAAGATGATAAGAGCGATGCAGACTTGGACGCAGGAGAAGATGAGGACGATCACCTCGAGGCATCGCTGGAGCTACCATCCCAGGTACATTATCGCGATTGCGAGCTGTCTATCGCTTGGCTATGATGAAGGCTGTTGCTGACTTACCACTTGAACTTCATTCAGGACGAGCTAATGCAAACGTATGAGATGGTCGAGCGCTCAATTGAAGAGCTCGCTCCACTCTCTAATCGCTCCAAGGCACCCGAGGCGACCGAGCGGCTACGCTCCGTGGTCGCTTCGTTCCTGCACGTGAGCTCGTTCTTCTTATCCAGCGGCAACCAGGCACGTGTACACTCAGGCTCAGCAACAGCAGCAGTGAAAGTCCAGGAGCTCCGATTGCATCTCTTTCAGTCGATCTCGAGCATTGTGTTGGAGCAGTGGAGCCACTCTGCAGAGACCGTGCTCGCGCTCACACCAGGTCTCTTTGATCTATTCGATAGCGCTCAGCCCCACGACGACTCGTTATTGAGCCAGCACACAATCTTGCTGGGGAAGTTGCTGTTCATGCTGAGCAAGGAGAGCTCGAATGACACGGCGTTCTGCAACGTGCAGTACGTCGAGGCCGCTCTGAGTGTCATCTTTAAGGCCTGTGGCACTCTGCATAACAGCGCCACTCGAGCCAAGAAATTTCATAGCCATAGCGACAAGCTCGAGAGCCGCGACGTACTCCATATTGACCACCTCACGCTCGCGTTCCCCATCAAGACGCTCATCTACGTGGCGGGGACGCTCAAGAACACATCTAACGCCGAGGACAAGATGCTCAGACTGCTCGCGACCAACGGTGGGATCGCAACGTTGAGTGACACGATGCGTTGGCGCTCGAGCGACTCGCTGCAGCATAAAGAAATCGCGCAGTTCCTGATCCAGACCACGGGCGTGCTGCGCAACCTATCGGTCGCCAAGAGCTACCACAAGCAGTTCATTGAAGCCCAGGTCCCGTTGCGACTGTGTGCTCTGATCCCAGCGTTCATTGCGCACGGCGAGCTCATGGGCAACGTGTCGAGGATCCTGAGTAAGCTCACGTTGCACGAGCTGCCACGCGCACAGATCAACCAAGACATGGACAGCAACCTGCGCAGCCTCATGGCCGTCGTCGACTGCTCGCAGAACAAATCTCTCTCCTTTCTCGATCAGCAACACCAGCAGCAGCAGAAGGCAGAAAGCAAATTCCAAGACATCCTGCTCATCCGCATGTTCTTCGTGCTGGGCAACCTGTGCGCTGGCAATGACCGCAATCGGCTCTTCATCGCGTTCGAGTGCGATGGGGTCCGCGTGTTGCTGCAGGCGCTCCAGTTCTACGCAGCGCAGTATCTTGGGAAACAGCGCGAGCATAGCGATGATAGCGACTGCACCTATGGTGAGCAGCATGCTGATGACGATACCGGCGGCTCGGGATGCGACCAAAGCAGCGAGGTGCTCGTGAAGTTGGTTCGCCTGCTAGCAAACCTTGCGATCAATGCTGATGTCGGCGCGGGGCTCAACAGCGAGAATTCGCAGATGAGTGCATTGCTCGAGACGCTCGAGCAGGCACAGCACAATGGTGATGAAGAGCTCATGCTCAACATCGTCAGCTGCATCACGAACCTATCCTACTACAGCTCACCGATTGCTGTCTCATCATCAGCTACAGTATCAGTGACCAGCATCAGCTCCAGTCTCGACAAGCACCACCGGAGTAGCTTCATCGAAGGCAATCGCATTGAGATCACGTCGCTGCTCGCAAAGATCCTTTTGGACCGCAATGAAGAGGCCATCGTCGAGGCCACGCGCGCCTTCGGGAACCTCACGCGCTTCAAGGACGTACTCTGCTTCATGAGCGAGCACAAAGTGCTCGACTGCTTTGTCGTGCTGCTTGACCACAGCAACCGCGAGATCGTTTACACGGTCTGCGGCGTGCTCATGAACGCCGCGCTTGACGAGTCCACGCGCCAGCAGTTGCTCAAAGTGCGACCTGATGGCTCGAACAGCGATATCCGCAGTCTGCTGCTCGGGATCGTTGAGTGCGCGGCCGCTGACGACGTCGACATGACGTGCATCGCCTGCAAGGTGCTGTACAACTTGCTGCTCGCGAATGGCGGGAATGGTGATAAAGGATTCGATAGCGAGGCGCTCCATGGTGTCATCCAGCAGCTCCTAAAGACGATGGCCGCGCAGGATGCGCGGCGACGACCCGCGAGCCAGAAATCGTCGACGACTCGGAAGAAGCGAAGTTCGAAGCGTGATGATAATGGCCCAATTGATGATGGTGAGGACGGCGATGAAGATGAAGACGATGAAGGCCAATCGAGTAGCTGGCGGGAGCTGCGACTCGTGCTACCTCAGCTGCTGCGAGGAGCTACAAAATAGAAAGATTCATGGTCAGATTTCACAAACAACGACAACCAACCATTCTTATAACGCCGCATAAATGAAGAACCAATGTTTATATACGATAGCAAAGACTGAAAAGCGACGACACCTTTGATAAACGAGCTCAGCAAAGCGCTTTCTCGTCTGCTGGCAGCAAAAATGCGAGTGTGAGTTGCCTTTTTACACATGCGCAGCACGAGCATCCTGGTGAGGACCGCCACGAATTAAGGGCTCCGACTCCTCACCGTGCGTGATCGACTTCGGCGTGTGATTAGCATGATAGATCGTCACCACAAGCGCCACAAACGTGAGCGCGGCCAGCATGCCGATCGAGTTGCCCAGCACGCAGTCCAGCGCCATGTAGCCAACCACCTGCTTGCCGTTCAAGATGCCGGCCACGTTACAGCTCGCATTGAACGAGAGCTTCTCAAGGATGCCAGTAGCTGTACGTGTAGATAGAAGTGACAATGGTTAGCATTGGACTGAAAGTGATAGCACGTAGTGAATGGCAGCTTCTCTTACCGACGGTGAGGTAGACCAGGCCGAGGATGCCAATGCCAAGACCAATGTGGAACGGGCTCACTTGGGCGCGCACAGGGCGACTCGCGCCAGGGTAGAAGAACACAATGAAGCTGCCAAGGTACTGCGCATACAAAGATAAAAACCAACGAGAGGTGTCAGTGAATTGCCAAGCAGTCAAAACTGTGTAGAGGCAGCAACTTACGTGTCCGGCAAAGAGGATCAACGTAAGCAGACCCAGCCAGCTGTGTAGACTGTAGAGGTTCTTGATACTATGCTCGTTGTGGAAGCGGAAGACCGCGATGGCGCCGACGACGGCGCTCAGAAAGCCGAGCCCGTGCAGCGACAAGTGGATGCGCTGTGTAGAATTAAAATCAGACCCACAAGCCAGCAGTAGTTAGCGCTCATAGCTCAATATCAAACTTCGCAAGCAAAGAGCGTACCTTGTTGGTGTCGTGGCTGAACGGCAGCGAGATGTACGCGAGCGCGGCCTGCGTTGAGCAGAAGACGAAGCCGAAGGTCATGAGCAGCGGGTGCCAGTTGAATACGCGGCCGTCGGCGTAGGCCCACGAGAAGCCCGCGAGGCTCTTCTCCGTCACGGAGTCACCGGCCTTGACATACTGTGTGAGCGCCGAGCCCATCCAGATGCCCACGAGCACAACGATCGCCACGGGCAGTGCCTGTTTGGTCATGAAACAAATGCATCATCAGAAAACGAAGACTTGTAGCCATGAGACAGCAGGCAACGTACGTGGGCCAACGCACGGAAGCCGAGCGCGACCTTCTGCGTCATGATGCGTGTGTTGTTGTGTGGGAAGCTGCTGTTGGTCGTGTGGCTCGGGCGACGCTTGTTGGGGAATGGCAGCTTGCTTCTGGTGGTGCGTGCGGCGCATTTTGGATTTGTTAGAGCTCTTCAACTGAGACCCTGATTCAGCAAACCTATTAACGACCTGTTCAAATAAATAAGATACTAAGAAGGCTTTGAGCATTTGAAACAATATTGAAACTCTTATAAGAAGGGAAAATATTCAAAAATATTTGTTATGTGAGGTTATCGATGGTCCAATAATCTCCCTTGAAAGAACAACCCAGATTCACATTGGCTCGCATGTGCACAGCAAATGGAAATGCTTCGGAACGCTTCGTCAGCATTGCAGCCAAACAGGCTCAGGTGCCCAGGTGCGTGGATGAGTGGTTTGGGAAATGCATGCAATATGACGCTCGCTCAGTTGTTTATGTGCTCAGTGGTGGGAGAAAGACCGCCTTTCGAGTCTCGTTCAAGCCGTTTGGGCCGCCCACGAAGCAAATTTCCACGATCGCTCGGAATTCACGTGCAGTGAATGCATGAGCCACATGACTGGACGTGATGGCATCAGATAGACACCATTTCACATGCAAGGAATGAGACGCGAGTTCTTGCCGCATGCCAAGTTTGACAGGTACATCAAGAACGCGATGACCGCCACGACTGGCGACGCCACTGTGATGAAGAGCAAAAACGAGCAGTTCGGCTGGGACGATGGTCTGGGCTTCGGTTGAGGCTACCCACTAGGCTACTAGAACCGCTTCGACTTTGGTCTGTACGGCGGCGGATGCGGCTTGGGCCTCGGCTTTGGTGGCATCTTCTCCTGCCCAAGCTCTGTGAAATCAGCAGTTAGGTTCAAACATATAACAGCAAGCGATCAATCATTCGGTTAACAGTAGCTGCAATGTTTGTTACAAATTAAGAACTTCAACCAATCAAATCCTCCCACTATTTAGAATTTCATCCAATCACAATTCCGATCGATTAACTCGCTACCGGTATTGATACCGGTACTTTCGTCATGTGCTGTGATTCGACTTCACATCGAAGACGTGAACGGACGAGAACGCGGAAGGCGGCTGCGTGGCTCCCTCTCTCTCTCGTGTGTCTCCCCATGACGAGCGAACCTGCAGATTCGCATGCGAGTGCTGCTGCTGACGGTCTCCATCTACCAGCAGTAGGCGTGACGGCAGCACCAACAGATGCGCGTAGCTCGCAGCGCGAGGTCGACACGCTCGCAGGCAGCGGCACGCTCTCCGTGGACGGCTTCGTGTACGTCGACGCCAGCTCACAAGCAGGAGCGACTGGCGATGATGACGATGACGTCGATGCTACTGACGCAGAGGCACTAGCGGATGCGGAGGCGATGGACGTGCGCCACAGACAGCTCATGTATGCGATCCACTCGCTCAAGATGTACAACCCGGACTTCAACCTCACGCCCGAGGTGCTCGAGATCATGCGCGTGTTCTTCGACGACATGCACCCGGACGACGACGGCACGATCTCGCTGCGCGCAGTCTTCGCCGAGATTGAGCGGCTCGACCCAGAGATGCAGCTGCTATCCGAGGAGACGAGGCAGCTCCTGTGGCGCGACATCTCGGGGAACAGCAGGGACGCGAGCGAGCGCATCGACTTCCACGGTTTCTGTGCCTGGGTGATGCGCTGGAAGGAGATCAGTCCCGTGTCTGTGCGCAACATGTACACGTCCTGGGCGCAGCAGATCGCGATGATCGACTTTGGGCTCCACGAGGCCGACGGCGTCTTCGTCGTGCGCTCCGAGGAGCTGCCGCCCAGCGACGTGCTCAAGACCGAGATCTCCAAGCTGCTCAAGGCGCGGCAGCGCGTCAACCCGCATCTGTCTCGCAAGCACTCGAACAAGCCACGAGTTGCTGCTGCAAGCGGTGCTAACAACGCAGACAGCGGCGCCGACCATCGATCAGTGGACACGGGTTTTGTCGATGCGAACGTTGGACGAATGGTGAAAGACGGCATAGACGACAAAGGGGAAGAATTCGTCATTGTGTCAGCAAAGCCAGCCCCATCGGCCGCTGTTTCCGAAGCTGATGGGTCCATGAAGACCGTTTCCAAGTCGTTTATCGCCGGTGGCGCGGCGGGCATCGTCGCCAAGTCCATGCTAGCGCCTGTGGATCGCGTGAAGATCATGTTCCAAGTCAATGACAAGCGCCACTTCTCCTTCCGCAATGCACTCAACCTAGCGCGCGAAATCTACGTGCAAGATGGCTTCCGCGCGCTCTTCCGCGGCAACATGCTCAACATCCTACGCGTCGTGCCGTACGCGGGCGTGCAGCACTCGAGCTTCGACTTTTTTCGGCGCAAGTTCCATGCGTACAACTTTGCCCAGGCCGAGAAGAAGGGCGCAGACGAGCAGTTCCAGAAATTGAGCAACCTGCAGCTCGTGACCGCCGGCTCGCTCGCCGGTGGCCTCTCGCTCGTGATGGCGTACCCGCTCGACATTGTCCGCGCGCGCTACATGGTGCAGCAAGGGAAACATCAGTACCAAACATTGTACGAGGCCGTCGCATCGATGTACAAGCTCGAAGGCGCGCGGTCGTTTTCACGTGGACTTGTGCCGTCGCTGATGGGCACATTGCCCTACACGGGCATCGGCTTTGCGCTAAATGAGAAGTTCAAGGGCTGGGTACGCATTGTCAACAATGATGTTGCTGGGATGTGGATTGAATGATATAACGTTGCGCTGTGTGTGTTGTTGCTGCTAGATGGTGGAGTTCAAGTACGCGAGGTTAGATGCAGAAGCGAGAGCCGACGCGCCACGACTGCATCCGTTCTCCAAGTTTCTCTGCTCGTACTTTGCAGCATGCATCGCTCAGACAGGTGTGATGCGCTCTCTTATTGCCATGTTTGAACACCAGGCTACTTGGATATTGACTATGTGTGTGTGTGTGATTTTGGATAGCAACATACCCGATGGACACGATCCGCCGACGGATTCAGACGGACGGGTTTGTTCCTGGCACGAAGGGGGAGCTGCGCTACACGGGTGTAGCGACCACCGCACGCATAATTATTGCCCAAGAGGGCTGGCGAGGCTTCTTCAAAGGCGTCTCGGTCAATTGGATGAGGGTACGTCCCTGTTTCTATAGATTTTACCCTAGTGTGAGAATGGCGAGCTGACTGAGTGAAATGTGTTTGTTGTAATCCGACAGAGTCCACTCGCGACAGGTATCAGTCTAACAACGTACGATATCCTCAAGGAAGCCATGGGTGTAGAGAAAATAGTTTAATAGCGAGCATCGCCCGCCATCACAATAGAACTGATCCCCAACTAACTCATTTACCGATCTGTTCTATTGACTCTCTCGCTTGTAATTGCTGCGGCTGGAGTGCTTCTGCCTCTGTAAGATATTGTGGCGTTCGCCCGAGCTATAGATGGTGAATGCGCCCGCTACTCAGCCCTTCAATCAGCTACAACAACAGATCGGGCGGCTGAGTACTAGTACTACGCAGTGGAGTGTAAAGCATCTTGTAGGATTTCGTGGTAAGAGCAGCTCGTGCTAGTCGTTCGCTACTGTCTTCTCCGGCGTCACCACGAACTCCAGCGACTGTGAGTGATGCTCCTTATGGTGTACATCACGTGATGATGGTCAGTTCACTTCAATTCCGTCTTCAAGCGCCTGCGACAGGAGGAACCAGTCTGAACGAGAGCGGCGGATCGCCAAGAAGCAAGCAACAGAACTGGTAGAGACGAGCCCAAGCCCGAGTAGATGAAGTCCGGTCCATCGTCACGCGCGCTAGCGTCGGCCGAGTCATTCGATGCGAGGCTGCGCCATGTCTTCTCTTTCCGCGCGAGTGATGTATATGGAGTGCTATGTGGTGAACTCCAGTTACCAGGCTTACAAGATTCACACGATGTTTGTTGTTTGGCGGTAGCTGAATGAATATCTGTCGTCGATCTGGATCAACGATGATGATCCGGGCTTCGTCTTGGACTGGGACATGGACAACCTGAACACGTTTGTGGTTGCGGCGAACGGTCATATCCCGGCTCGTGCGCCTGCGTGGCTGCGAATGGCATCTCCACAGATCACGGCCAAGTCGTTCGCGGACGATCTTGTTCATAAACTCGAGCAAGTGGCAGGGGGTCGCTATGGGCGAGTGTTGCTGGCGCCAAATAGACTGGACCAGTTCCTCGGCGTTGCGATGACACTGGTTGCCCTACAGGATAATAATTTCCTGCAAGATGACGCGCAGGTAGCGTTGCCGTTGGTCAACAATGTCGAGCAGTACCTTGCCACAACGTATTACATAACAGTAGCGAACGCGCAGCGATCGCAATCGATCAATCTCCAAACGAATTGTCCGAACGAGCATCCATTGCGTCGGCTGTTCATCTGATGCGCTGGAGTCCGTGGTGACGCTGGAGTAGACAGCGGTGAACGACGAGCGCTTACCATGAGATCCTATAAGATGCTACAAGATGCTTTGAAATACATTCCATTGCGTAGTATTAGTACTTGCCAAATCCTGTCTCATTATTCCAATTGGAAGGGCTTTACTGAGCATGTCAGCGTTGCTCAATCAGCACGAGGTCGTCCAGGTCGCTTGAGGCGTTCATGCCTCCGAAGATCAGCAGCGCCTGCTTGACCGTCTCCTCCTTGTCTACAACTCGTGAAATTGTCGTGATTGGGCAGCCAGCATGTCCGAAGCGCTCTTGTACCGCTAGCGATGTCTCGAGGCAATCGATCTTCTCGTGGCCGCTAGTGCCATCAACATTATCGCGATCAGTGCCCGTGTTCACTCGCATCCAGGACTCGGCGTTGTCGTGGTACTCCCAGCAATCATTGCGAATCGCACCACCGTCGAACCCTCCAAAGCTCACGAGCGTGCCATTGACCAGCCCAGCAACATGCGAGCAGCGGTTCCACTCGCAGATGGGAACGAGCTGCCACTCCCAGGTCTTCAAGTCCAGAAGCGCCATGTCGGTGCAGATATTGCCGTCCAAGTTCCGACCTCCAGTAAAGTAGACCAGCGGCGAGGACGACGACGATGAGCCTGGCAGCAGTGTGGCGCAGTGGAGCTCTCGTGCCTCGATCTTTTCTCCGGTGCAGCGTTCGAGCTTCTCCCACTTCAGGTGCTCCTTCCCGCTAGGTTCTGTGCTCGTGACTGGGATTTGCAGCACGAACGCGTCGTCAAAGGCTCCGTCGTCAGGTGACGAGCCCCCGTAGATCAGCATCCGACGGTACAAGTCTTGAGGTTCAGTAAGTGGCAACAGGATCGCTGCGTGGGCGTTGCGCGGCATGGGCACTTCGCCATCTGCGATCTTCGCCTTCGACCATTTTCGCGATTCTGTATTCATCAAGCAACATGATTAGAGCATCTTCGCACGACGAGCTATACAGAGAGAGCATGGGCGTACGAGTATCAAAGATGTGGACGTCGTTGTAGACTTCACAGGTTGTTGAGTTGAGTCCGCCGAAGACGAAGATGCGCGTGTCGACAGCGACCGCCGAGTGGCCACTGCGAGCTGGGAATTTGTCATTTTCAGCCTTGATGAGCGTCCATTCGCGGGTGTCTAAGCAGACAAGGTGTGTGAGTCGCCGTCACCAGGTGGCTTACCATGGAAAAAGGTGGTGTCTTACCAAGATCAAGCTTGTGGACATCACCGAAGCACGCGGCCTCTCTGCTGGCGCCGCCGATGAGGTAGACGTCGCCATTCGCCACCTGAGTGAGCGTCGCGCCACCACGCGGTTGAGGTCGCACGGAGCCAGGCTTGAGCACCACGCTGACCACGGCGTACGTGTGGACGAGCTCTTCTTCTTGTTGGTTTTGCTGCATAGCTCTGTGCTTTGATAGCTCTATCTGGTTATGGTGATGGGCTTGGTGCATTGTGAGCTTGGCAGTGAAGAGGCGCCTTGGTCGCGACGATTGAAGATCTGCTTGGAATGCCTACCTGATACTTGTACACCACAGACAACCCATGTAAATCCCATACAGATCGCATTCTCGCTGTTATAACAAGCAATACCATCTCTTGGTAAAGAAAAATATCTATCAGTAGCGTGCTGGAGGCGGAGGTGGGGGCATCCCATGGCCGCCTGCCATCATCCCTGTGGCCATGGACATCGGCGGCGGTGGTGGTGGGGCCATGCCGCCCATCTGGTACATCCCCATGCTTTGGAGTGGTGGAGGCGGCGGCGGCGCGATCATCCCCATGGGTGCCATGTATCCACCGCCGTTCATGTGCGCCATTGGCGGCGGCGGTGGGGGCGCCATGGGTGCAGAGCCATTGCCGATCATCTCTGCTGCCGAGGCGCCGCCCGCGGCGGTCGCGAACGCGAAGCGCGTGTGCGGTTTGAGCTTATTTGGGTTGGTCTGGGCGAGCAGGCGCTCGGCCTCGGAGCCGTGGCGCTCGTTGTTGCTGTCCTTCTTGTACGCGTACTGCACGACGACCTGGCGGTTGCACAGATACTGGCCGTTCATGCACTCGATCGCGAGGTCCGAGGCCTCGAACGAGTCGAAGCTGATGAAGCCAAAGCCACGCGAGGCCTTGGTCTCCGAGTCGCGCATGACCTTGGGCGTCTCGATGATGCCGCCAAAGGCCGAGAACGTGTCGTAGAGCAGCTTCTCGTCGACCTCCGAGTCGAGGTTCCCGATGAAGAGATTCGCGCCGATGTCCAGGTTCTTTTTGTCCTGCGATGCCTTCTTCACGCGCACGACCTTGCCGTAGAGCTGCACCATGTTCATGACCTTGAGCGCGTACTCGGCGCACTCCTCAGTGCGGAACTCGACAAAGCCGTAGTTCTGGTGCGTGTTGGTGATCTTGTCGCGCGGCATGTGTACGTTGATGACCGACCCGGCCTGCAGCATGAGCTCCCAGAGAAGCTCCTCGCTCACTTTGTCGTCTAGGTTGCCCACGTACACGGTCGCGTCCTGGTTGCGCTGCTCGATCGCCGCCGACATGCTGCCTGTCGCCCTTGTCTAGTGGTGCTTTTTAGCTTTGCTTTGAGATTTGGTTGGAAGTGGAATAGTGACATATAGCATGTCACTCTTGCAAGAAAACTATGTAAACATTACAATACTATGCGTACATATTGCTAAAAATTACGTATATAACCCAAGAATATCTTCAACAGCATGGTGATTGATACAAATCGGAAATGGAGTTCGCAGCGGCGGCGCACGAGTGGACGGAGCTGCTGCGTGACGCAGCGCACTGTGCGTTTGCGAAGAAGCACGAGGACGTGACCCTACGCCTTGCGGTTGCGCTCTCCTGCGCACAGGTGTGTGCGATTCGCTCCACTAGTGCGGTATTGTACAGTAAGAACATGTTCACGACCACATCTTCTCACTGAACAGGACTTGGAGAATGCGATCGACTATGATGCTATAAGTGCACACTGCGAGACCAAAGCGGTACCCATATTTACTATACACGTATATAACTATGCTGATGCTGAGTCTGAGCTGCCCATGCTGCCTGCAGGATGAGCAAGTGCTGCTGAGCTTCGCGTTCGTGATCAAACGCCTCTTGGACGTCATTATCCGCGACCACATGCGCTTCCTGCTGCCAGAAAACCAGGTTTCACTGCCGAGTGACGAAAGCTCTGCGTCGCAGAAGCACTCGCTTGCGCAGCAGCAGGCGCTGATTCGCAAGATCCCAGGTGACTTCCAGCAGGCGTTCCTCGAAACGCTGCGAGCCAAGTACGGTGTGGGCTTGAAATTGAAGATAATATTGTGGATACCGGCATAACGAACGTGCTATTGGCGTCTGCTGTACAGCTGGGACGCGCTGGAGGATGCAGCACGCGCGAGCAAGTTCTCACTGCCGAGGTTCAGCGACATGAAATGGTATGCTGGAACCTACGATCCTCACTAAACTCGGATCGTTATGCTAAATACTCCATGCTTGTAATGAATGCACCTGCTCTATGATCGCAGGTGCATCATGCCGCCGAATGTGGTGCTGAGAATACAGACAAGCGACGGCCGATCGCGTACGATGCAGGTTCCGATGAGCCAGTTCCACCAGCTCCGCTACAATGCGGCAAAGGTGAGTTCAATCCTTATACTGAAGTCATGATCGTGACGACATTTGTTACTCATTTTGCACGAATCGGTACTGCTGCAGGTGCTGCAGGAGATGAACCAAGTGGAAGCGCATCCAGTCATGCGACTGACACGTACCGAGCAGAGTCACGGCCAAGCAGCTCGTGTTGGGAACGCCCCATGATCACCTGCTACAGACACGCCTCTCTCTACAAGCGAAGCTGACCAACAGTGAGCATTAGGCAGCAAACCAGCACATGCACCGGCGTGGCTGTCTTCTATTTTTCTTCTTTTAAACGTGTCTAAGCTAATTCTTCATGCGCTTCTTCGAGTTGGCAAAGCACTCGCCCCAGAGACACACGGTCTTGCCACGCATGATCTGCGAGAACGCGTCGAACGTGTACGCCTCGCGCGCATTGGCCTCGGCTGACGTGATCTTCTTGGCGTCCACCTGGGCCTGGAGATCCGCTTCGAGCAGCTCGTGGGGCGTCGCGGCCTTGTACTGCTGGAACGGCATCGTTTCCTCCTTGATCGGCAGCACACGCTTCTCTGACGGGATCTGGTACGTCTTGAGCAGCAGCTCTGGTAGAGAGAGACACACACAAAAGTTTGTGAGTGTTCATGTCGCTAAAGTGAGTCAAGTCAAGACAGAGGTCACACGAACCAAGCAGGCGCTCGAACTGGGGTTGCGTGATCTCGCGCTCGGGCTCGTCGGTTTCCTCATCCTCGCTGTCGCCTCCATACGAGTCAGTCGCCAGGTCAAAGAGACACTGGAGACGGTCTTCCACAGGTCCCTTGACCACCATCGAGAATGCGACCATGAGCGCGTCCACATCGATCTTCTTGTTCTCGTCCCGGTCCAGGCTCAGCAGCACGCGCTCCAAGTGGTACTGCAATTTATCCATTCAGAAAGGTTAGTGGCGTTGCCCAGGATGAAAAAGCAGTGGACTGCGTACCGCATTGCGTAGGCCATTCGGACACGACTCAGCGAGCTTGTAGCCCAGGTAGCGGTCGAAGTGCTCCATGGCGGCCTTGCGAGTCGGGAACGCCTTGAACACAGTCGAGCGCACCGCCTCGTACGTCTCTGGTCTGTGTGACCACATGCATAAATGCACCCACTATAATCTCATGGATTTATTACATGCAAACAGCTCATAGTAACAGCTACGTACGTGACATCGTTGGCGCTGCGCAGCTCCCAGGCCTCGTAGGGCGAGATGACGGCCTCTTCCGCGATCGGCGTCTGGATCGCGTCAAAGTTCTTCTTGTTCTGCGTGCCACGGTACACATACAAGCCAATGGCGAGCACGATGCCGCCGAGCGTGATACCCGGGTTGCGGCTGAACCAGCCAGGCTTGTACTTGGGCGCCTCGCCCTCCGCGCCAGCAGCGCCATCTCCAGCAGTGTTCGCAGCGGCAGCGGCGGCAGTGTTCGAGGTCGCAGCAGCGGAGTTGCTGGCCTGGTTCGCAGTGTTCTGCACAAAGCGACGCTGCCAGTGCACGGCAGTAGCGCCGCATGGTGCTGTCGTGCGAATGGCAGCCGCCTGCAGCGCGCAGCGCTTCGCCAGCAGCATGCGCGTTGAGCTCATCATGGCGAAAGTGTGTGGCCTGGCAGCACGCACATTTTACGAATAGTGTAGCGCACACTACATATTGAAATGGATTGGTATAAAATTAGCGTGTCATAGAATAAAACGTTGAATGGCTGTGTAAAATTAAGGTGGCGCAAAGTTCATACCCGAAAATAGTGTGTGTCACATGAATCGCTAAACATGCAATTGTGGCCGTGAAAAAGCGCGCGCTCGAAGACTCCAGAGAACACACGAGGCGTCTGTCTTGACGTGGCGTGCTGGTTGCGAGTGCGAGAGAAGCCGATAGAGAACAAGCGAGAGAAAGAGCATCTGTGGCAAGAGCATGCTCTGAGTGTCCAGCCTTCTGTCCATCCCGTTCGCGCCAGCTCTCCCTGTCCATCGCCTCTTAACTGGACAACTTCCCGCCCTTTTGATAACACTCGACTCGACTGAGGAGCTACACAAGAAGACCTACAAGAAACAACTGAACCAACGAGACAGCAGGTCAAGCGAACGACTATTGCCATGATGGCGACAGAAACCAGCCGCTTGTACCGGTACGTGCATGTGTATGTTGGTGTAAATTGAGCTGTGGGAGTGTGGTTGGGTTGAAGCTGGCCTGTGGCTGAGAAGAGCTTTCGTGTAGCTCAATGCGATGATTGATTGACTGAATGACGCTGTATGTCACTACACTGTGTGTTTGTATACCTGCAGAGAGATGGTAGACGTCGAGAAGCAGCTGCGCGAGCTACTGCGCTCGAGCCCACTCAACGCGCAGGACGCCAACGTGCTTCGGAATCGGTATGTTGCCATTGTTAATGACTTTTTCATGCGTCCACACGCTCTCGAATGCTTGCTACTCACTGTCTCGCCTACTTCTTTATATTGGCACCAGCCTGATCGAGAAGGCGAAGGCGATCACGCAGGTGAACCCGGCCTTCGCTGCGTCAAAGGAGATCGAGCAGGTGCTCTGGAAGCCGTGCTTTTACAAGCGCATCGAGGAGTTCCGGCTACGCATTCGCAAGTACGCGTCGGCGTCCTCGGGTGATCGCAGCGTACGCGAGCACTTTGCGCGCGTCTCGCTCGAGTTTCAGCAGTTTCTCAGCGACTCGGCGGCGTTCTACGACCACCTGAGCGACTCATACTCCAAGTTCCTGCTGGCCAATCGCGTGCCTCGCATTGCTAATGTGCCTGGCAGTCAAGTGCCTGTGTCGACCTCAGCTGCTGCTAATGCGGTTGCCCGCTGCAGACAGAGCCTGCACCGCTGCTTCATCTTCATGGGCGACTTGGCGCGCTACCGGGAGCTGCACAGCCAGAAGGCCAAGAAAAACTTTACCAACGCCGAGAGCTTCTATCACAAGGCCTTGGCACTCATCCCGGGGAATGGCAATCCGCACAACCAGCTCGCTGTGCTTGCAACGTACGTGGAGGCCGAGACCGTCGCTGTGTACCGCTACTGCCGCAGTTTGCTGATCGCGCAGCCGTTTGCGACTGCAGAGGAGAACCTCGCGCTGCTGTTTGAGCGCAGTCGCCAGCGTCCGCTCGCGGGGCCCTCGCTTATCGCATTGACGAGCGTGACGTCATCCAAGGACAAGTCGGCGTTCCTCAAGAGCTTTCTGCACCGGCTCACGCGGATGCATGGGATCCTGTTCTCGATTGCGACGCGTGCAGCCAAGAACAATGGCAGCAGCGCCCCTGTTGGCTATGGCTCCTCGAACGCGCCAGTGTACCCGCGTGAGATGGAGAACATTTTGTTCAAGGACTTGAATGCGCTCCTGCGCGCGGGGGTGATCGGCGACGCGCTGCTGCTCAAGCTCGTGGTCACGAATGTCTTCTGCCTCATGCGTTCGCTGCGCGGCACCAGCAGCGCCAGGGACGACTCGTTCCGCCTCTCAACGCTCACGATGACGAGTGTTATGGACTTTCTCCTCGAAGAGCTCTCCTCGAAGAAACCCAGCAGCTCAGTGGAGAGCCTTAATAGCCTCCGTTTACTGGGACCCGTGAGCGTCTTCTGCGACTTTCTGCGCTTGAACCCAAAGGTTCTGGACATTCTCGAGACGGCACTGGCGGATCAACCGACTGCGAGTGCGTTCATGGAAAGCTTTGCGAGTCTCGTGAACCACACCAAGGTCAAGGAGCTCTACGCGCCACTCGTGAACATGAGGAACGACCAGCAGGAGCAAATGCGTGTGCAGCAGCTATCACTCAAGGAGAACCTTGAGCTCCGTGGATTTGCGCCGTTTGCCCCACTGCTGGAGAAGTCACCGGCTGTGATGGCCAAGTGGAGCGACAAGCTCGCGCTGAACACTGGCGGCAACAGTAGCAACGCGCCTATGAGCATTCCAGAGACGGAGGCGTTGCGCATCCGAGCGTGGAATCTGTACAACTTTGGCAAGTTCCTCTGCGACGAGTACGAGGGCAACCCGCTGCTTTACTTCTACCAGAGCGCCTTCTCTACGTCGCCCACGGTGGTTGGCTCTGGTGGCAGCGATCTGAACATCTCGAACTCGTTCCTGCAAGCCGTGGCGGGCTCAGCAAAGGACAAGAGCCCCAGCGTCGCGCAGATGCCGACGTTTAACTTGGGATTCTACGGCACGAAGGACAATGGGTCGCTCTCGTCCAGGCAGATGCCGACTGCGGCTGACGACGACGACGATTTCGACGACGAAGTGATCGTGTTCCAGCCCTCGCCTGCGATGAACCCGATGACTGCGGCTCGTGGCAGCGGCGCATTCGGCGCTGGAGGTGGCGACGCGATTGGTGGTGGAATGGCGTTCGCAGACCTGTCGAGTTCGTTCAGCATTGGCGCACCGAATTCGCAGTCGACGCCCGAGCCAAAGCGCAAGTCGTTCACCGATTCGTTCAGCGGCAACGGTGGCGGAGGATTCGGTGGCAGCAGCTCGGGACTCGGTTCAACGCTCGGGTACCCGGGTTTCCACAGCTTTGGTGACTTTGGCGGCTTCTCCGGACAAGGACTACTTTCTGGCTGGGGCAACAGTGACGGTGTGGCCCAAAACAGCACTGTTGGTGGTCTGGGCAGACCCCCATCGGTGCCCAAGCCTGATAGCAGTGGCGCCTTTGGGTTCTCAACCAACACCAATGGAGCGCCGTTTTTACCAATGATGGACCTGGCCGCAGTGGAGCGCGAGAGCGCACTCTACCAACAGGAGGAATCGAGTCTGAGCGCGTTCTTCAGCTCGTCGCAGCGTAGTACAACCAGCGTCGACTCGTCCAGTGCACGAACGTCGCCTCGTCCGCCGCCGCCACCAGGGTTCGGTGGTGCTACGGGTATCGGAGTGCAGACGAGCGCTACCGGCCAAGCACTACAGCAGCAGCAGTTCTACACGCGGAATCCGTTCATTAATCCGTAAACGGTACGAAGCCTCTGTTATCATCTGGTTGGCAGCGGAGGCCGTGGATCGGATTGAGAAACCAAGCGAGAAGGGAGGTCGAGAACCAGCTTTCGATACCCAAAGGACTTGAACTCCTCGCATCAGGAGAAAGGGCTGCTCGCACGAGTAGCTGCAGGTGTCACCCGGTTGGAGATGAGCAAGGACAGCAAGGAGAAGAGCGACACAACAAAATGACCAGACGGAGACACAAGAACGAAAGAGCGAAAAAGGTGACACAACCAAGCACGCAGACAGAGAGAGTCGGAGATGTAAGGTGCTGGCAGATAGTTGACGCAGAATTGCAGATGCACTCGTTCAGTTGGACGAGTGGTTCGCCTCCCGAGAAGAGAAACGAAGAAAACAAGAACATGATGAGAATGTGGTGCTGACGACGAGCGAAGCCGATGGAGTGCCCACACTCCACGCCACCAACCAGTAGAAGATAACCACAAGACACCGAACAGACAAGTAGACAGTATAAGAAGAATAACAGCAAGAGCACAGGAACCTAACGAGAATCATGAAGAGAATCGATCATCATGCGAACAATTTTGCTGGGAGATTTCAAAAACGTATTTTCAGCTAATCAGCTTCTTCAACTATTCTTTATTCCCACGTTGATTGGTAGAAAATCGAAATAGCGGACCACCAAAATGGGCCTTCCAACAAACGAACAAAGACGAAAATGGGCGGCGCCGCGAGCAAGGAGGTCGCCAAGAAGGCAGCCGTGAAGGCTACGACCACGACCGCAGCGGCCGCAAAGGCAGCTGCGCCCGCACGCCGCGTGATCCGCACGAATCTGTCGCGCGAGGCGATCGTCGTGTCGCAATCGGACACGAGCACGCGCGACCTGAACGGCGCGAGCCTGATGCGCAACCCGAACGCGCCGCCGCAGAAGCCCGTGGAGCTCCAGGAGATGAACCTGGCGCTGCTGGATGACATCAAGCGCTTCGAGGACTACGAGAAAGTCGAGTTTTTGGAGGTACGTGTGCGGCGTGCATGGCGTTTCTGTTGTTGCTGTGTGTGGAAGCAACTGACCGTTGCTTGTGTGTGCTCCATCCATTTTTTTGTGGCAAATTGACAGCAAAGCGACGCCGCGTTTCGAGACACTGCAAGCTCGTATCGCGCACGCTCAAACGCGCCCATGTCGATGCCGTCGGACCGCACGGCCGCCGTGTCGACGGGCTTTGGCGGCGAGTCCGTGTTGAAGATCCCGGGACGGCTTGCGAACCGCGAGCTGCGCGAGCTGCTGCGACTGCGCTACGAGAACCCGGCCGTGTGGACAAGTGAGAAGCTCGCAGTCCATTATGCGATGGACGCGGAGGTCGTGGACTGCATCCTCGCGAGCGTCGGGCCGCCAGACGTGATCGAGCCGCGCGCCGCGGCCGATTTCCCCTACGGCATCTGGTTCGACCAGCGCAAGACCATGGGTGCATGAGACTATCTGTAGAATCAACCCCTCCATAAGAATAAATTCAAAGTAGAGCGTAAAGCGCTGCTGCGAACCGTAGCAATAGCAGTTTCTTCTCGCTCGGTGTGTGAAGAGCGCGCTCGACAACGGAGCTCCAGGTAGCTGTGCGTTGTGGCGCCAATTGGACACCAGCGTTGCGATTGGGATACCATAGGAGATGGGCATGATCGCCCCAATGCTGAAGTGATACGGCTGCGTGTACAAGACGAGCACCAGCACGTCTATGATCGCCTCGAGTCCACCGAGACCGCGGAATGAGGATATCTCCGAGTCATGGGCAGGACGTGCGCTCTTCGCTGAACAACGCGACTGTGAGGTCGTAGAAGAGAAACATGCGACTTGGTCCGCGTCGAGAGCAAAGCCGAACGCGAAGCGTGACGCTCGGCAAGCACCTTGAAGTCTTAGATCAGCGTCCGCCGGATCTTCTCGGACAGGTCATGAAGGCGAAAGACCGAGATGCGATGGCACAGAGATATATCACTCTCGGCCATCAGGAGAGTGCAACACGAACAGCTCCAGAGGCACTCCGTTGATCATATCTGGTGGTCTTTCTTTCTTTGGAAACGGCTCGATTGACGATTTAGCCTTCTGTTCTCAATTGCCATTTGACACTACTATCTAACTTATTGTACAATGTGTCACAGTGCTGGGGGTGACGAGTCAGTGCGTGTGTCCGAAGATGCTGCGGAT
>JAASFV010000519.1:0-20044 GCA_023334015.1 Globisporangium paddicum
CCGCCCGCGACGTCCACGACGAAGGACTTCTTGAGCTTGCCCATGATGTTGGTGATCGCGATGTGGAAGAAGCCGGCGCCCAGGTCTCGGTAGCGCGGGTCCGGGTGACGTCCGTACTGGTCGCGGACTTCGTTGCCCACACCGTTGAAGCGCGAGCCCGTGAACACGGTCGGGAGGTCGCTGCCGTCGTACACCTCGGTGATCAAAGCCTTGATGTCCATGGGCTTAAACACGACGTTGTTCATGCGCACGGAGCACTTTGGCTCGGGCTCCATGATTGCTGCAGGCGCCCAGGCGTGGCAGATACCGAACCAACCCGGGATGCAGAACCCACTCGCAGCGCCCTTGCGTTTGCCACACACGCTGCCGTCATTCAGACTCTTGCAGTCGGTGTCCAGAGTGCACTTCGGCCTCGTCTTCTTGGAGTTGACGCCATTCGCCTCAGAGACCTGGTCCATGAACTGCTTGATGTTGAGGCCGTAAGCACGCGCGTACTTCTCGGCAGGGCTTGCATCGCCCGTGGCGGCGCTCCACTCGTGGTTGATGCCGTCCAGGTGGAGCGGCCAGTACCCGCTGGGCCACGGAATGGGCGCGAACTCACCGCGCAGCGGCAGCTTGGAGTAGCTCTTCTCAAAGGCCACATTGAAGAACGTCTCGAGCCGCGCGAGGTCGGTCGTGTTGCTCGCCTCGCGGTCCTCAGCGTTGACGAGCGCGAAGGCGGGTGAGTCGGCTGGGAGGTCCTCGCCCGTGGCCGGGTGGTCGCCGTTGAGCGCTGCGTTGGGTGCCAGATCCGTAACGGGGTTGTCGCGCAGCAGTGAGCCCTGCGTTGAGCTCGTAAGCACGAGCAGCAGACACGCATAGCGCCACTGAGCCATGATCAAGGTGATACTGGTAGACGAAGAGCAAATATGGGACTGAAGCGGAGATTAATAGAGTACAGGTATAGTAATGTAAGGTATAAAGTCAGATACAAGAGCAAGAGAGAGAGGACAGATGGATGGAGAGACGTGTGGAGAGGGCCGCCTCTACTTTGTTGGAAGGCAACCATGTGTGACTTTACACTTGGTGTTTGTATGGGAGACAGCGCAAGAGACGGAGCGGAAAAGGCCACCAACAGCCATCCCTTGGCTCGTCTTTGCGGAGATGGAAGGCTCGCATTAGGTGGTCATTATGCGTACAGTTTCTAATGTGGTTAGTGGATATATTGTTTTTAAGAGTGTATCAGTACATGAAGGTGTAGGTACCGCTCACAAATTGAGTTTGCTGCTACAATACATATACTCTTTTAAACAGATATTATCATTTTATAAGGGTTATTCATTTTCACATGGCTATCACTCGGGCTACACTGTACGCTGCTTCGCGATGAACTGACTCGCAATGCATGATACCAACATGGCTACATCGTAATCAACTTGAAGTTCACTTCAACTTGACCATGTACAATTATAAACAAAACAAAAAAACTCAAATAATAAAAAATAATTAGATAACGTTAGCACACTAAGAAACACGACACATAATAAGAGATCCGTCACTCATGGGACGAGACGAGGTCCCAACCCGCCTGGCGACCTGACCACTAGAACGCTACTGCTTCCGTCTCGCAGCAGCTGATACACTGGGTGATTGGACACCAGGCTTGTTCTCCATGCTTAAAAGCTCTCCCGGCTGCCGTTGAGTGCTTCGAGCATCGCAACAACATCGATGGCGCTCGGGCGGTGCGCCGGATCCCGTCGCAGACATAGATCTGCGATCGTCTGGATCTGCTTCGGGCACGCCGGCGTGAACGTGGGTTTGAGCGTACCGGCCATGACGAGCTTGAGGATGTGGAACGGCTGCAGCGGCTCGTGGTGACCCGCCGTCTTGGCGTCGTGGTACGGCGCCGTGCACGTGTCGAGCTCCGAGAGCAGTACACCGAACGAGTAGATGTCCGACTTCTCCGAGTACACCGTGCCCTCGAGTACCTCGGGCGCTGTCCAGTATGGCGTGCCCACGCCCACAGTCATACAGCAGTCACCGTAGCTGCGGCTGACGCCAAAGTCGATGAGCTTCGTCTGGCAGCTCTCGGTGAGCAGCACGTTGCGGGCCTTGACGTCGCGGTGGATGAGCGGCGGCGACCGGCAGTGCAGGTACTGGAGCGCGCGCGCCACGCCCGTGGCCAGTGGGAGCTTGTGGCGCGACCACGTCATCGCGTCGCCGTTGCGCCGCAGATGGGCCTGTAGGTCGCCCTTGGAGAGGTACTCCATGACCATGCAGAGGTTCTCGAGCGTGTTCCAGGCCACGCCGATGATCTTCATGATGTTTGGGTGGTCAAGTGTGGCCGAGAGCTGGATCTCGTCGATGAACGCGTGGACGTCCTCGGACGTGCGCCTCCGGGTCTGCAACAGCCGCTTGACAGCCACGACCGAGCTTTCGTACTTGCAGAGCCAGACTTCGCCAAAGGCGCCCTTGGCGAGCTCTTTTTCAAATACGATCTTGCCAAAGTCGAGCCGCCGCGAGCGCAGGTTTGGGTCGTTCAGCAACGCTGTGAGCAGGTTATGGGTCGAGAACTGTCTCGCGGCGCCTCGGTACGCGATGAGCGAGTCTGTCGCGATCATGTACGGGTCCTGTTGCCTCTTGGTCTTGGGCGTCATGAGCGCCTGGTCCAGTGTGCTCGTCACGGCGGCGCTTCCCTTGTCGGAATGGAAATTGTTGTTGCCACCGCGGTGCATCCTTCGGTACCGGATGTAGCCGTAGACACCCAGCGCCAGCAGCGCGAGACCACAGCAGAGTGGGATCGTGTACACCACGGGGAACCTGCTGTGCTCACTCTCCTTGAATTGTTGGAGCCAGGCGTCTACGAGCGCGCTGGGGGCTGGGTCTTTCCAGTTCTTCTCGGCCGCGCGCGCAGGCGTGTAGAGCTCACATGGGATGATGACGGACCCGTAGACGTTGGCGCTCGGACAGTAGTCCCACGCCGGCTCGTACTCATCCGCGGTCGTGTGGACTGCAAAGACCAGGTAGTTTTCGTAAAATACTTTGTCGTACCACGAGTGGCGCTCAATGTTCATGGTCGGGATGGCCTGCGGATCGCCGCCCGTGGCCCACATGGACATGTGCGTGAGGCCGTCCACGACCTCTTCCGAGGCGCAGTGGGCCACCGAGAGCATCATCGAGCCCGAGCACGTCTTGGATCGGTAGGTCGCGAACCCGTTCGGGTCCTCACAGTTCGTCGTGATGCACTGCGCGCTGAGGTAGTCGGGCAGCGAGACCGCGATCTCGGCCATGGAGACGCCGTTCGTAGTATACATCCGGATAAACTTGCGCTCTGGTGCTGGCGAGAACGCGAACCCAGAGTCCCACACAAGAGCGCGCTGTAGCAGCGGCGGCAGACTGGGGAATGAGAGCTTGTGGGTCTGCAGTCGCGCCAGGATGGACGCCGGCAGGTCCGCGTCCGTGTACGCGAGCGCGTCGGCTGTGGCGCCCTCCACGTGGCGGCGGTAGTACTGCTGCGCCAGGTCGGACGTGCTGCCGTTCCACTGGAACGTCGGGTCCGTGGGCACTGTGACTGTCAGGCGGCGCCGCAGACTGGACGAGAGGCTCTGGCTGGTGCTGCTGGGGATGGCGAAGACGCCCAGGAGCGCTGCTGCGCTTAATGCTGCTGTGATGAGCCGAGTCCGAGAGCTCCACGGAGCTGTACCTGTCTGGTCTGGGGCCATGGTGCCGGATAAACTGCGCTGTATACTTTTTCTCTTGTTTGAGGTTACGCTTGTGCGTGTTGCTGTTTGCGGGTGGGTTGCGACTTGCGCTTGTTTGCTGGGTTGTTTACCTGTTGTCGTTGCTGGGATACGCAGCAGACGCGAAGCAAGAAGCGAGTGCGCGTGCACACACGTACGCTCGACTTGCTGCACTTGCGCTGGGGCGAGAGAGAACGGAAGTGAGGGTTACATGTTGTGTGGCGATCGAAGAGGGATGATGGGCCAACTTGTTTTTTTATTTCCCATTTGTGTGGCTTGTGCCGGTGCTTTTGTGCCGCAAAAATAAAGAAAAACAGGATCTTTATTTGCTTGCTTTTCGCAAAATACGAAGTTGGTGACAAGCCCACAAGTGCCACATGAAACGCAAGACAGGGTCGTTTTGCGGTGCCAACACGGTTTTTCAAACACGCGCCTCCGCAAATGGTTGGAGCTGCTCGCATGAGCAGCATTTATGATGTAATAATAAATGTTGCTAATAAATACTGCTGCGTATCACAAAGCAAACAAGCAAGCAGACAACTTGCTTGCTTTCCCCACAAGACGCAATCGAGCTTGGCGAGCTCAAAAGTGCTGACGCAACTTGTGGAGGATGGTTGTCGTTTCATGCAAGTTCAACATGAAAAAGAAAGAAAGAGTTGTCTGCCCTTACTGACCTCACTTGCATAGTGAAACCAAGTAAAACAAACAAAAAAAACGCATTTGATATTTGGATGGGTCCCATTCGCAGTTTTCGAAAATTTAAATTTAATAAAATCTTCGTTTGGCTGGCCACAATATCTGTGACCTGTGAACGCAAGCCAACAAGCAACAACGACACACAACTAGCGAGCTACATCAAGCAACAAGCATCAACGCTTCAGCTCTCTGCGCTGCACTTTTGACAGCGACAAAGAGAGCGACAATATTCAAAGCCCCAGCATGGGTACAGTATCAATCAATCAGTTGCTGCTTGATCACCAAGCAGCCTGTTGTACAAAAGCTCACAAAAGAGGGCGGCGCTGTGCTAAGTGTATCCTTATGGTAGTCCAAGCATCCACAAGTGGCACGATCCCCTTTTACTCGGACTTTCCTCATTCTTCAGTGCCGCTCCGCTTGCGCAGAGACACAAACAAACAGGCAAAGAAGCAAGTCTTGTTGGTTTGGTTTGCTCAAGACAATCCACATAACACACTTGCGGTGTGTTTGTTTTGTAAACTGGACCCAAGAAAATAATGGTTGGGTCGAACTTCAACATGGACAAAGCCGGGCCATTTTCTGATTCCTTTGGTTGGATGCTAGACACCCAAGCAAAAACAGCAAGCAAATGCTCACGCGTCCACCTGGACGATCGACTCCTGTCATGTAACCACCTTGTGGCCAATGTGCCAGCACTTGGACATCTCGTAAAGCCATGGACCAGCTTGTTCAACTTTCAGGTACTGCCAGATACACGCACTGACCGGTACACCTTTGCATTGAGCTCTTGAGCAGCGTGTGCAATCTTGAGAGCACAAATTTAACTGTGGGCGCTCGTTTGGGGCCACTAAAACACACACGCGGTCGCTGAAATCACTACCCCTGGGAGTCCAGCAACACATGGGCGTCTAAGCTCGCTCCACATATACAGTGTCAAGAATAGCTACTCTCGAGATCACTTCTTGCATCAGAAGACTTTGTCAATTAGTCGCCACCAGATGACTACTGAGCGCCAAGTGTCTTGGTCGTATCTCGTGTCTCGCGTTCCGCATCACCAGCACGTAAGTATTCCCATCTCAGAAACACTTCTAGTTGAACAAGAACGGCAATCTCTCTATCACGCAACAGATCTACAAACAGATCAATTCCGGTCTTGGTGCTGCTGGCTGGTTCTCCTTTCTCTTACTGACTACTACATGAGCTTGAGCACTTGGTGCAGCTTGTATAGCACGTCGGTCGCAGTTGGGCGCTCTTGCGGGTTGATCGATACACACGCATTCACGAGCTCGACGATCTCGGTCGACGCGTTTGCTGATAACTGAACGCGCAGTCGTCCCAATGACACCAGCTGCAGCACGGCGGTGTCTGGGATGCGTCTTCCAGACTCGGACTCCTTCGCCTCAGCGTATGGCAGTGCATGCAAGTCGAGCTCGCTCAGCACAATCCCAAAAGAGAAAATGTCGGATTTCTCGTCGTAACGCTCGCCGAGCATCACCTCCGGAGCCATCCAGAGCGACGTGCCCACTCCAGCGGTCATCGTGTGGTCGACGCTTTCTCGTGAGGCGCCAAAGTCTGTGAGTTTGGCGTCTAAGTGGCGATCCAGTAGGATGTTTCTGGACTTGAGATCGCGGTGGAGCACCATGGGCTGGAGTGAGTGCAGATATGTGAGCGCATGGGCGATATGGAGTGCAATCTTGACTTTGTCGCTGTCAAAGCCGTGCGGCCGGTGCTCCACGTCTTCGAACCGATTTAGCGCTGCTCGCAGATCACCACCTTCCATGTATTCCGAGACCACACAGAGATCCGTGAGCGAGTCCCAAGCCACGCCAACAAAGTTGACGATGCGCTCGTGCTCCAAGGTCGCCATGAGCTTGACTTCGGACAGGAACGCGCCGATGTGCGTCATGTTCTTCTTCGTCTCCGGTAGTAGCGTCTTGATTGCGACCTGCTGGCCGTTGTACGACCCTAGGTATACTTCCCCAAAGCCACCGCGGGAGATCAGGGCGCCGCGGACGACTTTCTCCTTTGGGATCCGCGCAGCCACTATTACTTGGTCGTCCCATAGTCCTCCGCTTTGTAGCAGCAGGCTCAGCTGAAGCTGACTGGGGAGCTGCTGAGCACTGGTAGTACCGTCACTGTAGATGTTTGAAGCGAACCCCGTCGCCCCTGGGGTGTCGTTGACTGGCGTCGAGGCCGCGAGGATCGTCTGCTCGAGCTTGAGCATCACACTCCTGTTCTTTCGGCGCTGATGGCACACGATGAGCGACGCCACGACGACCACGAGCGCCACTCCAGTGGCTGCAATGCCTACGACCGTCTCGATCTTGATAGAGTTGCCTTTCTTGGTCTCGACTTTGGCTACCAGTCCGCTTTGAGAGCCTGAACCAGTTGGCGTAGCGCTAGTAGAATTTGAACCTGTAACAGGAGTGTCTGTGTCGTCCAGAGCGATGCCATCAAAGCCCGACCCCGAGCCACTGGGCGCGACGACGTTCTCGCCGCACTGGAAGATCTGCTCCATCTGCGACTGCAGCGTCATCACGAGACCACTCATGCGGTCCTTGACAGTGCAAATGCCAAAGCGCTTGTAGGCAGTCGCGGTCGCGAGCGCCTTGCACTTGTGGCAGATCTTGGCGCGCTGCTCGTCGGTAAGTGGGTTCGCGACTGTGAATTCGACGCCCGCGGCGCAGTTACCGAGCTTCGCGAGCACCTTGGCGTACAGCTTGTCATTTGGCGTCGCAGTGCACTCCAAGGACGTCGAGAGCGCGTGCGTGTATGTGGCGGCGCAGGTGAGCAGCACGAGGGCGCGCGCGAGTTTCATGGCCAAGAGTTCTGCACTCTGGAGCTCTTGAAAAAAATGGTCGATAACCGTTTTTAAGGGGGTAGGTTCAACAAGTCAGTCCAGCATTGTGGATGCGGCATATTTACAAACCTGTTTATCATGAACTGTGCAAGATATCAACCGTGTTATATACAAAATGTAATGAAAATAGACGTGATAAACCTTTTCAAAATTAATGAGTTAGTATATAGGGTCGGGTGAACCAAACTGCTTGTTTATCCGATGTCCACTTCAAGCAAACGTCGGATAATCGATACAAACCACCTCCAAGATGACCTCCCGATGCCACCGAAAACAGCACCACTGCACTTCTTATTAACAGTATATACTACGTAGTAACAATTACAGTTAAGGTCCATCGACCCCCATCCTGGTCACGTTGAGGCTCTGCTTTCGAACCTCGCCACGCCGTTCACCCATCCAAAATCTTAAATTTGTCGCCGAATCACAAACTCTTGAGCACATTGTGCAGCTGGTACATCACATCAGCCGCCGACGGCCGGTCCTGCGGGTCCAGCGTCACGCAGGCGTTCCCAATATCCACCATCGAAGGGAGGGCCTCGGGGGAAAATTTCACTCGCAGCCGGCCCAGCGACACCATCTGCAGGATCGCCGTGTCTGGGATGCGTCGGCCAGAGGACGACTCGGTCACGTGCGAGTAGGGCAGCACGTGCGAGTCAAGCTCGCTAAGCACGACGCCGAACGAGAAAATGTCGGATTTCTCATCGTAGCGCTCGCCCAACATCACCTCTGGAGCCATCCAGAGCGACGACCCGACCCCGGCGGTCATCGTGCGGTCACTGCGTTCTCGTGAGACGCCAAAGTCCGTCAGCTTGGCGTTCAATGCCTTATCGAGCAGGATGTTCTTCGACTTGAGGTCGCGGTGGAGCACAATCGGCTGGAGCGAGTGCAAGTACGTTAGCGCATGGGCGATATGGAGAGCGATCTTGACCTTGTCGTGGTCGAAGCCGTGTGGCCGGCGCTCCTTCTCTTCAAAGCGCGTGAGAGTAGCTCGTAGGTCACCACCTTCCATGTACTCGGAGACCACACAGAGGTCAATGAGCGAGTCCCAGGCCACACCAACAAAGCACACGATCTGGTCGTGTTCGAGAGCGGCCATGAGCTTCACTTCGGCCAGGAACGCGTTGATCTGCTTCATACTCTTCCGCTTCTCCGGCAGTAGCGTCTTGATCGCGACACTGTGGCCGTTGTACACGCCTCGGTAGACTTCGCCGTAGCCGCCACGGGATAGCAGAGCTTCCGAGATTACCTTCTCCCGTGGGATGCGGACAGCAACGATAGCTTCGTCTTCCCAGAGACCGCCGCTCTGGTTCGGCAGCAGAAATGTCCCGTCCAAGTACTGGAGACTGCTTCGAGGAGCTGATGAAGATGTCGAGCCATTATTCCCACCAGAGTGCGCCTGCTTCGAGGACCCAATGGCTCCACCGGAGGTCTCTGGAGTGTTTCCTGATAGGATGAGCGGCTCTTCTCGGCTCGAGCGCTTAGACGACCGGCGCTGGCGACACACGATGAAGGTTGCGATCAGAATCACAAGCACGACGACGCCCGCAGCAATCCCCACGACCAGTCCGATACTGGAGCCTGGACACATCAGTCAACAGCGTGAGTACATGACGCCTGCCGATTCTAATGCAAGAGATCGACGAGTCGTACCGTTGTTGGAAATGATGTTGATCACCTGTCCGCCTGCCGAGCCCGAGTCTGTGCTCACGTCCCCAGTCTTCTTGCTGCCAGTTCCGGATATCGATCCCGACGTGGACCTGCTCGTAGACTCGTCGGCACTGGTTGGCGCTGGTGTCTTCTTGGTCGGCGAGGGCGCCTGCGAGCTCCCAGAGCCGCTGGTTGTCGCGTTCGTCTTGGACGGCGTTGGCGCTATGGTCGTCGGTGTGGGGGTCTCGATATCACTGGAGCCGGACGAAGAACTACTCGGTGCCACGACGGCCGTGCACGCAAAGAGCGTCTCGAGCTTGGCCTGTAGCGTCATGGTCTTGCCAGCGCTCGCGCCCTCCATGGTACAGTCGCCAAAGCTCTTGGCCTTTGTCGCGGCGGCCAGCGCGGTGCACGATGCGCAGATCGCCTGCGTTCGCGTCGTGGTGAGTGGTGCTTCCAGTGCAAAGCCGACAGTCGACGAGCAGCTCGCGATGCGCGCGAGCGCGTCGTCGTACAGCGCCTTGTTGGCCGCGGACGAGCACTCGCCGGCGCCCGACGCTGAGCCGATGAGCAGCGACGCGCCGGCGACGAGGAGCGCGAGCGCCCTCATACCCAAGGAGAGGCTGGCGTGTGTAGCTGCTGCTGCTTGTGTTGTGTCACCTTGTCTTTGGGAAGGTGATGAGTATCCAGCAAGTCAGAAGGTCGATCTGACGGTCAAGATGAAAATAAACCTGTTTATCTTTATAATAATTGTTTGAAGCTAATTTACTATCTATTATTACCCTTTTATAGTTAATAATATATGAATAGTTGAAATAAAAGGATAGAATTCTTGGCGCTTCCCACCAAAAAGTGGATGGGACTGACGAGGCACCACCTTGAAAATGTTATCGCTATTATGCAATTTAAAAAGGATAAATTGGATACTAAAAGTACTTACATTGTAAATACAAAGGTTATGCCTCGTAACAGGTGATCAGAATCAGACTTTGACATCTTCAACCTCTTATTTCGCATATCGTCACGTGCTGCGCGCTCCAGCAGGTTGGCGTAGATGCATTCCTTGTAGCACACGATATGCTGCTGGGCGACACGAGTGGCTCTTGCCGGCGTGCTCGGATACGGCGCAGAGGCAGCACGTGCCAAAGTGCAGCTCCGCGTCCTTGCCGAAGCCCCATTTGAGCGTGCTGTGGCCCGCAGCCGTCTCCTCGTGGTACGTGTAGTGCGTCGCCAACACTGAAGCAACAATGCTGCTTCGGCTTTGCATTGCTGGCTTGGCTGTACACGCCAGTCGAAATGTTCTTCAGCTGGTTGCCGGAGGAGAACACGTTCTTGCGGGAGCTGCCCGTGCTGTTGATGAGCTGCTGGCGGCCTTTCCCGGCCTGGATGTGATGCAGACAGTATCGCGACTGCAGTAATAGCAAACACACTTTAACATAGCTCAAGGTTACCAACGAAGTCTCACCTTGGCCGTATTGACAGCCAACCTGCAGCGCACCTCGCTACTCGTGAGCCCCTTGCAGATGCCAAAGTCCACGGCCGAACCGAGCTTGCCGACCTCGTCGGCCTGCGATACCTTGAACGCAACGCAAAGTTCTAACTAAAAATCAGCACACATCTGGCCCAGGGACAAGAAATATGTCGTCACGGGACACCATTTCGATTCTCTTCGCCTCACGCACACACTTCAGTGCTCATTGCGATTGACCATTGAGCTACATCTCTCCTCCTCGCGGCAGTGGAAATGATGGATGCATTTGAGCCAGAGCGTCTCACAGCGCCGACTTCAATGATCAGAACGGCTCCATCCAACCAAGTTGATTCACCAGTATGAAACTCGCATTCACAAGACAGAGCCAATCCACACTGTCATCCAACCAAGAAAGGGCTTGAGCGTGTATCATAACTCAGATACCATGCAGCTCTTTTGCCATGGCGAGAAGCAGGCGTGCATCGTAAAGCACGCAATGCCGACTTGGACAATGCCACCATGGAGATAGATAAAGCTTCTCTAAACGTCGAGCAATTAAAATCAAGAGGGGTCATCTGCGCTGTACTGTAGCGCACGTCTGCGATACTCGTGCTGGCTCAGCCCATGTGTGCGAACACTCTCCATGTCTTCTTGAGCATGAGCACAGGCACTTGCTTCAAAAGTCACGCTTTTTTAGAGTTCAGTTCAAAAAATATATATATATAACATGTGAAGAACATGTGGAAAGAAAATCAGTTTTTGCTGATTTTCGACCTTCTTGATCCAAATTGCTGTTTGTTTGGCTCACAAACGTCCACTTCTCTTTTTTTTTTTTCCAGAGAATCAAACCAGCCACACATAACAACAAACTGCCAAAAAATAAATCGATATCAGTCAAGGAAATCCAGTTTCTCTCAGCAAAATAATATCAGCTCAAAAATAAACATTATGCCACGATTTTTTTCATCTCTTTACCAGGGGTATCACTTCCCACAGGCTCCATCGTCACACAAAATCCATCTACAACCGTGCACACGTACTATCTGTTTAGAAAGGATATGTATTTTCACAGTTTTCGCAATGCAGAAAGCAGGGATCCGATCCAGCTGTCGTCCATCGAGCAGCGCCATCATGCGGAGCGCATTAGAGGCGTTCATTCGCCGTCTCACTGCGTCGCGTACCAGTCACCCGCTCGTGTGTATCACCCACCTCTCTCTATAGACGGACAGCAAGCATGGCGAACGTGACGCTGCCTGTGGCGCTCAACGCGTCGTTCGTGTTCGATGGCAACACGTCTGACCTGGCGCAGCAGTTCTACCAGCGGTACGCCAAGGGTGCGTCGCTCGCGGCCATGACGGTCGCGACGGCCGACCTGCCGGCGGCCATTCAGACGCGGCTCGAGAAGAGCAAGGCAAGCTTCTCTGAGCTGCCCGGCCTGCTGCAGCTCGCGCTCGTGTGGGACTCGGGCTACGCGTTCGACTCGAAGAAGAATTTCATCCAGGTCTGGACGCTCGGCGGCCGGTCCATGGCCGACATCTTCGTGACCAAGCAGGAGTACGAGGGCGCCAAGTGCAAGCCCATGACGTGTCCGCAGCCCAATGGCGTGACGTCGTACAAGTCGTCGATCTGCACAGGCGATCAGATGCTCACGGTCACCAAGTGCGTCGCCGACACGGTCGTGAACCCGTCCAGTGTCCACGCGGCCATGTGGGCCACAGGCTCCGACCCGGACGGGATCCCGGACATGACGGTGCTCGATCACTCGTGGGAGGACAGCTTCTCGCTCAAGCAGTACAAGGTGTACGCGATTCACACGGAGCGCGGCCAGGGCGTGGCCTACGAGGACTGCCCCGCAGTCGGCACCTACGACGCGGTTGTCGTGCCGTGCTTCCCAAAGTCCACGGTCAACACCACGATGATGGCCCAAATGCTCGAGCCCAAGGCGAGCGCCTGGGTCGACTCGTGGCTCGCGGCGTTCCCAAAGTCCACAAAGACCCCCGACAGCACGGCCACCGTGTCGCCGGGAACGAACGTGGACACGACAACGAAGACGGACACCAAGTCATCGTCCATGGGCATTGGTGCGATCATTGGCATCATCGCCGGCGTGGTCGTGGTCATCGGCGTTATCGCGTTCTTCGTCGTGCGCAAGAAGCGCAACAACAACAAGGCGGCCGAGTTGCACGAGGGCACCGTGGACCCGAACGCGCTGCTGTCACCCGGGGGCAAGAACTTCAGCCAGGACGGCCTCTCGACGTCGTCGCGACCAACGATGACGACCACGATGACTGGCAAGCAGCTCACGACCATGGGCCGCACGACCGAGGACTATGGCAGCGCGGGCACCAACACGGTGCTCAAGTCGCTGTACACGGACCCGAACCTCGTGGACAACCGGCTCGTGTTTGAGAAGATCGAGTTCCAGAAGGTGCTCTCAAAGGGCGCGTATGGCGAAGTGTGGATCTGTCGGTACGAGGACCAGCAGGTGGCCGTGAAACGGCTGCTGCAGTCCAAGACCCACACGTTCGAGGAGGTGCGCGACTTTACGAACGAGATCCAGCTGAGCGCAAGCCTGCACCACCCGAACGTGATCAATTTTGTCGGCGTGGCTTGGAACAGTCTCGAGAACCTCGTGATGGCGGTCGAGTACCTGCCGACGGGCGACCTGCAAAACTACCTCAAGAAGAACGCTGACCTACTCTCCTGGGCGCGCGACAAGATCCACATGGCGCTCGGCATTGCACGCGCGCTCGAGTACATCCACAGCCGTGACCCGCCGCTCATCCACCGAGACATGAAGTCCAAGAACGTGCTGCTCACGGAACGCCTGGACGCCAAGCTCATTGACTTTGGCGTGAGCCGTAACTTCCAGCAGGAGGCCATGACGGCCGGTGTGGGCACGCCGTACTGGACCGCGCCTGAGATCCTCGAGGGCACAGTATACTCGGAGCAGTCGGACATTTTCTCCTTTGGTGTGTTGCTCTCGGAGCTTGATACGTGCGAGCTGCCGTACTTTGACGCGAGCGGGCCATCGGGCGAGAAGCTCAAGCCGTTCCAAATCCTGAACGACGTCATGGCCGGCACGCTGCACCCGAGCTTCACGGACGACTGTCCGCCGCGTATCCAGAAAATCGCCGCCGCGTGCTTCCAGCGAGACCCAGCGCAGCGACCGACGGCCAAGCAGCTTGTGGAGATGCTCGAGGGGAACTGAGAAGTGGTATTTCGAGAATGAAGAAGCTGTGGCAAAATCTGAAAAGAACTGAGAGAAGAGAGAGCTCGGAAGGAAGAGTTTCCCAGTTGCGTCGCGTGGCAAAAGCTCAACACTGTGATCCTGAGCGTGTTTCCAGCAGCTCAATTCAGTTCTACGAAGCAGTGAGCGACATCCGATAGCTTCGACGACTAGTAAAGAGGAAGTGTGTAAGATTTTAAACTTGGGGACGACAATTTCAGCCCTCTTGCCCAGCTCCCTGTTGATTTGTTCATTCGTTTGAATGCTGGCGAGGATGCTGTTCTTGATGAATTTGGTATGTCGGCAGGACTTCTGAGGGGGAGAGTGCAAAGGATAGCAGCTACCGCTAGAATGAACAAGAATCAGCTGATGATGGCAAGTGGGGTTCAGTAACGAGTTACCAGGCTCATGCATGAGTGTGTGACGCCAGCCAAAGCACAGCACTTGGTGGCTATTTTCCTGGGGCTCTGCCTGCGAGAGGGAGGGAGGGTGCGAGGAGTCGTAACATCCGCCTCATGCCAAAGTCGTCGTTCTCTCGCTGATGTGAGAAAAGGGAGAATGACATGAAGAGCAGATCCAAATCCTCATCATTCGTGAGGACAAGAGCTTGGACATGCTCTTGAGCTTGGACGCGTGCTGGTTGAGTGAAAAATCAAGTTGGCATTGCAGCTTGAATTTTGTATACCGGTACCGGTAAAATAATTTAATCTAACAACCATATCGGTTTCTAGACAATATCGACAATCACAGTCTCATATTTTAGGAAATAACTTCACACACTGCAGAGGTGCTTTGTATTTCCTGATAATATGATGAAACACACATTTGTTATATCGGTTTATGGATGATATCGCCCATCGCAGAACTGGTGCTTTCGTATTTTCCTGAAATATCAAGAAAAAGAGCTTCGTTCGCGAATCGAAAAGCAACAACCGTCCACGAACTCAACTCTGACTCACGCCCTTGTGGATAGGCTGGCTTGTGACGATGATCGCGTGTGCTGTGGCACAAACCCCTACCGCCCTGTTTTCCCCACGGCCCACGCTTCACTTTTGAGAGCGGTCCACGCTTCATTGTGTGGTGATGATGATGATCTCTGTCACCTCTCGCGGGCGGGCGTCGCCAATCAACCGATTTCTCGCACTGGACTGGCTCTGCTTTCGCGCGATGGCCACTCTTGTGCGAGTAGCTCTTTTGTGCAATACGCCACCAGTCAGAACCGGTTCTTGCAGCGCATTTCCGCTTGTAGCTTGGTATGAAGCGGATGGGTCGCCGCTTAGGCTCGATGGCGGTCTTCGTGGCCGTCGTAGTGCTCCTACCAGCGGCCAGCGTCTCGGAGGCAGCGCTCTGCACAAGCACAGCCTTTGCGACCGAGTTCGCGACCATCTCGGCCGAGATCAACGCGTGCCAAACCAAGACGGGCATCACATTGGAGCTCGCATTGCCAGCCGCGAGCAAGAAGACGATATGCGCCTCCTGTACGGGGCTCCCAGCGCGAGCAAACGCCCGGTCGCTGCCGGACTGCAAGATCGTCCAGAAGAGCGACGGCCGCAAGTTTACGCTCCAGAGGCAATTTGAGAAGCTCTTCAAGCCCTGCATCACGGTTGCCGACTCGGACTCGGGCTCGGACGACAAGGCCGAGGCTACGACAACGCCAGCACCAGCTGGGACTTCGACACCAGTCGTGACGCCAACGACGCCCAAGCCAGCGACTACGAAGACGCCCAAGCCCACCACTGCAAAGCCACAGACGACTACCACTGCACCTGATAGCACCGATGACTCCACTAGTGGTAGCGCTGGATCCGCTTTAGAGGGTGGCGCCTCGCTAGACGCTACCAGCGGAGAATCAATACCAGCCTCCAAAACCACCTCCAAGACCACCGACGACGCCGACTGGGACTCGAACACGAACGACAACGGGGCTGCAAAGGCGGCCTCGAGTTCTGGTTCTCGACAAGCTCAGACCTTGGAGATGGCGCTCGGGATTGCTGGTGGCGTGCTCGCAGTCGCGCTACTCAGCGCGGTCTTCGTGGTCGTGATGCGGCGGCGGCGGCGGTCCTTCGATCCGGACAAGGTCGGTGGGGGTCGCGGCGACCTGTCCCTCAACTCGTCCACGGGCAGCTCACGGCAGCTGCCGTTCCAGTTCTCCGTCTTGACCTCGTCGACGAATCGCGCCAACCACAAGTGGCACGCGACGCTGGGCTCATCCGCATCCACTACATCACGCACCAACCTCTGGGAAGACGAGGTGATCGTCGGCGCACGCATCCCGAAAGACAAGGTCATGGCCATGACACTGCTCTCGCGCGGCGGCTTTGGCGAGGTCTATCGGGGCATCTACAACCACCAGCAGGTCGCGATCAAGATGCTGCTGCCCGAGACCCGCAAGGACCTCAAGCATATCAGCGCGTTCTTCGCCGAGATCAAGCTCATGGCGGTCCTGGAGCACGAGCGCATCGTGCAGTTCATCGGCGTGGCCTGGGACTCGCTCAACGACGCCTGCGTGGTCTCCGAGTTTATGGAGGGCGGGGACCTCAAGGGCGTGCTCAGCGTCTTCCAGGAGCAGGACCGACCCCTGGGCTTTGACCACACCAAGATCAAGATCGCGCTCCACATCGCCCACGCGCTCACGTACCTGCACTCGCTGGACCCGGTCGTGTTGCACCGAGATCTCAAGTCCAAGAACATCCTGCTGGACACGGAGCTCCGCGCCAAGCTCACGGACTTTGGCGTCTCAAGGGAACGCACTGACTCGACCATGACAGCCGCCGTGGGCACGTCGCTCTGGATGGCGCCGGAGGTGATGATGGGCGACCGGTACGATGACAAGGCCGACGTCTTCTCTTTCGGCATCGTGCTGAGCGAGCTCGACACGCACGCCATTCCGTACGGTGAGGCCAAGGAGTCGGGCTCCGGTCGCCGCATCCCGGACAGCGCCGTGCTCCAGATGATCGCGCTCGGCAAGCTCAAAGTGCGCTTCTCGACGGGCGCGACACCAGAAATGGCCAAGTTGGGCGACGCCTGCGTGGCGCTCGACCCGCGCGAGCGCCCAGCCATGTCGGAAGTGCTCTACGCGCTTCATACTGCGCTCAAGAGCATGTATGTCATCATTTAGTGAAATTGGTAATAATTAAAATTAGAATTAATAGCGTGAAATTGTATACAACGAGTCGAATGATGAGGGTTTTAGATCCTGAATTTTAGGATTCGGATTAGAAGATCTTTCGGTCAAGCCATTCTGGCTACAGTGGGATGAACCCATGTTCCAGGAGAGAGTCAGATAAAAAAAACTGTTTAAGTTATCATATTTGACTTTTTTTAAATTGACACGTGAATAAAAAAAGGTTTTGAAGTTGACATTTGATTTAAGGAGGATTCAAATTCAACAACACCACAAACCTGTTCGTGCGTGGTTTACCAGCTGGCGTTAGCTCACGCCCCTCCGCTGACACACGTGCATTTTTTGTTCTTTTAAACCACACTCGCACCGTCTCTTGCATTATCTGACACGGGAAATCGACCATTCGTCTCCATATCATTTATAAAGAGGTTATCATTGTTATCATATTTCACGAAACAAATTCGAAAGCCATTTTTCGAAAGATATGTCAACTAAACAGGTTTATGTTCAGTAGCGTCTTGCCAATCAACTTTCATTCTGAAGAGCTCAGGTCACCACAGGCAGGGTCACGCCAGTACGCACTCTGCAATTCACTCGAGTCGCCAACACACACACACCACACACAGGCTCAGCAATGATGTCCGCTGTGCGCTTCGTGGCGCTTGTCGCCACGGTCACGCTCGCCTCCTCTTCGCTCTGGGGCGCCGACGCGGCCGCCGCCAAGGTGCCGTGCACAGACGCCTCTGTCTCTGCCCAGTACGGCGCGATCCAGTCCAAGCGCGGCGCGTGCGAGGCCGCGACGGGTGTCCTGATGGCGCTGCCGCTCACGGCCAAGCAGAAGAAGCTCTTCTGCACGCAGTGCCCCGAGCTCCTGGCGCTGACGCAGGCCAAGTCGATCCCAAAGTGCACCGTGACAGCAAACGGCGAGGTGATGAACCTCCAGCAGGAGCTCAACAAGCTCTTCAAGCCCTGCCTTGATGGCGACACGTCCAACTCGGCTGGTGCAGACGACATGTCCGGTTCTGCTGCGACCGTGGCTCCAGGCGGGACGGACTCGGGCGCGACGACCGAGACCCCGAAGACCGAGACCCCGAAGACCAAGACCCCGAAGACGCCCAAGCCTTCCAAGACCAAGAAGAACGGCGGCTCGGCGACGGGCTCGAGCGACGACAACGACGACAGCACCGTCACGACCACCAAGGCACCAAAGACCGCCAAGCCATCAAAGACGGCCAAGGCTGGTGCTGCTGGGACCTCGTCACGCAGTGCTGGTTCCACAGACATTGAGACTATCGCCGGTAGCGCAGACGTCGAGACCAGCGCGTCCTCAGGAGGAAGCCTCAGCGGACTTCCAGTGCTGAACGGAACAAGTTCTTCTCGCAGCGGCGTCAGCTCAAAGGCTAATGCAACATCAGGTGCGTTCTCTCATGTATGCTTGGGTCTCTGATTACGAGGGGGCTTTGTGAAAGCTAACTCGGCTGGCTGGTACACTTCTGATGTTTTTAGATGCATCGACCAGCGCTGGTTCCATTTTGAGCGTCACTGTGGTGACCATCGCCCTCGTGTTGGTACGTGTCGTGTTGCTTATGTTTGTCATTGGTCAAAGCTCATTGGATGCATGAAAACCGTTCACTAACATTTTGCGTGGTTGTTCCAACAGATGCAGTAGGTAAACCTCACCTCGGCGTCGTTGCCAATCGCTAGATGCCAGTATACGGTGGAGATAGGTCGTTGGGAGTTGATGAAGTAAAGCTTGTGCTCTTGGGGTGCAAGAAGAAAACGTTTTGAAGTAATATGAAGAGCCTCGGCCAGGTTGAAATGCCAACTTTGTTGTCCAACATAGCGTGTGCTTCGTCTTGCTCGTCTGAGGGCTGCTGTTGAGGGAGCTCTCGGCGCATCGTAACAGGAAGAGATTGTCCTAGGCGAGCCTCAAGCTCTGTGGCATCTCGTGGGGCTCAGGAAATCAGGAGCGGATATCGAGTGAGCGAGATTCGTCGTCAGGAAAATTTCATCGTAAACTTTTTTTTGCTGGAATAAATTACCGGATAAAATCCCAAACCCAGCTGCCCAAATCCAGCTGTCGCTCCGACTCTTCATCAAACTTCACTCGCCAGTGACGGTCATCTGACGTTGACACATAACAGAAATAACAGAATTCAATCCACCATAAAGAGGGCGTCACTTCCATACAATTGTCCATACAACTGTCCCTTTAACTCTCATAAAAAGGGAATTGTCCATAAGGAAGAGGTCCAAATCTGCAGTCCAGTATCTGTCAGACAGACAGATATTCCGCCTGTTTCCCGATTTTCATTTCAGTAGCGAATTACGAAGAGCTACGAAGAGCGGACCAAGGAGGAGCGAGCATCCATGACGATGTCGACGCTCGCTCGCACTGCCGCGCTGATAGTGCTGCTGTATGCGTCGCCAGCACGCGCTGCGGTCGCCAAGGGCGACTGCACGGACCCAGCCTTCGCGACGGCCTACAGCGCGATCCGCGCGCAAATGAGCACGTGCGAGGCTACCAGCGGCACGAAGATGGACCTGCCGCTCAAGAAAAAGCTGCGCGTGGCGTTCTGCTCCAAGTGCCCCGAGATGTACACGCTTTCCGAATCCGACACGCTCCCGAACTGCAACATTACGACCGCGGGCGGCGACGAGATCAAGCTCCAGAAGCTCTTCACCAAGCTCTTTAACGGATGCTCCGGCGCCAGCACTGACAGCGACAGCAGCTCCGGCTCGACTTCAGACACGACAGTCACGCCTGTGGCGACGACCAAGACGCCAAAGACGACGACCGAGCCATCGATGACCCCCGAGGCGACAGCCAACAGCGTCGCTAAGACTGCAGCGGACAATTCGACGTCGACCCAGACGGTGACGGCCAGCCACGGTAAGGCATACTCGTCAGCTATGATGGACACGTCCGTCGCATTGCATCACTAACTCTGTGGTCTCTACTTGTAGACTCGTCATCTCTCGGCATTGGAGCTATCGCTGGGATCATCGCAGGCGTGCTCGCTATCGTGGTCGTCGTCGCGTTCTTCGTCGTTCGTTGGCGTCGAGCTCGAAGCGACGGTGCTAGCGCTGACAAGGACTATGACGGATTTTCGGTGCTCCAGGCGCCGACCACCGGCCAGGCGTCCACAGCCCTGTACAGGTTCTCGTTCGCCACCAACACCACGGGTACCCAGTCGCGTGGCAAGCTCAGTTCCATTAACACACCGCTCGAGAAAATCTGGGAAGACGAAGTGATCATCGCGGCCCGAATCCCGAAGGACAAGGTCGTGGTGAC
>JAASFV010000520.1:0-20023 GCA_023334015.1 Globisporangium paddicum
GCGTCCGCTGCTGTTAGGCTTCATGGCGCTTCAACTTTAGCAGATGATCCTCATTGCCCCGCCGTGACTTGAGATGATAGCTCGACACATTCGACTACATGCTATGTCAAAGCTCCTCAGTTTTCCTATACGCAGTGGTGGGGTGGTGGATTGCGCGTCACTTGGGCCATTTTCACGAGCCTGGCGATGTCAAAGTCATCGTTCTTGCTACGATACGGAACCCGAGCACCGGGGCCAACGCCAGTCCCAGGACTGAACATGCTCAGATCGATCTGGCTGTGTGGGCTGTTCCCATTGCCCTGTTGCTGCCAGTACATGACCGCCACGGCGCAGAGCAGCATGATCGGGACGCGCAACCAGCCTAGGTCCAGGCTCGACGTCGACTGCGGTAGCAGCGACTCGTACACGTCCACGCGGAGTCTGAGCCTCGACGTGTCGTGATCATCAAAGCTCTCCAAGACATGAACCGCGAGTGCAGTTGGGTGGGCATGCGGGTCTTTTGCGGCCAAGAGTGCGACAAACTGGTCAAAGCCCCTGCTCGCGGCTGATGCATCCTGGGAAATAATTGGGACCTCTAGAGCCCGAGTCGAGTACGCGGTGACGTAGGTCGGAAGCCCTTCGTAGCTAGCCTGGAAGAGCACAATTTCCGAGTTCGTCGTCATCACGACGTAGCCTGGGATCGCTCGCACTCCAGTGCGGTGTCGGGCTTGAGCTTGGGCGTCTGTTGATGAAAACCCCGAAAGCTTTGGACGCAGCTGGTCCATCAACACGCACGCCGTCTCGCTCTCCTCGTCGTACTCTAGATCTCCATTTGCATCGCTCTTCTTTCCAGATGAGGGCGGCTGGCCGCTTCTGGTTCGCCTGAGCCTGTCGGAGTTAAGGAGTCGAAACACAAGCACGCGACCTCGACTCGTCCCAGCGTAGAGTGTCGAGTACCGCCACGGATCGCTGTCGACGCTCGTGATCGTCTCGCCCATGGCAGCGCCGTCGCAGGTCACGCCCACGAGCGTTTGGTCACCGGGATTCACAAAGTGAATCCGGTTGCCCACGGCCGCCGCCACGATGCCCGTCGTGAGCACGTGGAACTGCGTGATGCTGGCACTATCACCAGCGAACCAGTCGGTCGCGAGGCTCGAGATGAACGAGCCGTTCTCGCCGTGGAAGAATGCCAGCTCGCCCGCACTATCGGCTGTGATCACGTACGAGTGGCTGAAGAATGTCACGACCGCGACCTTCTCAGCGCGGACACTGTTGATCCTGAAGGTCTTCGTGTAGAAGATCAACTCAAAGTCGATGTGCGAATGGTTGGCAGCAGGCAGCGTGTTCACTGAGGCTCGCCATGGGAGGTTCAGTGGTGTCCCCATCACAGCCTTGCTGGTCTGTAGCTGGCGAGAGCTTCTCATGCACACGGGGCGATCAAACTTGCTCGGGATCCGGTGGTCGCCGGACAGCAGTCGACGATTATGCAGCACGCGCAGCTTGTACAGACTCACGTCTCCACCCACGCTCACAGTCGCGAGGTACGACAGACGCTCCGAGACGAAGAAGTAGTCGGCGATCGGCGTCGAGGTCAGCAGCTCGTGCTGCCACACGAGCTGCTTCGTGATGGGGCTGTACAGATCCAGGCGGCCACGGTCCATGTCAAAGACCGTGAGGAACTGGAGCAGTGGCGACGACGCCAGCGTGTCTAAATAGTTGGTCACAACCTGCTTGTGGCCCCCGTGCTGCCCATTGTGGCTCTTTTTGCTGCTCGGGCTGGCGTTTGGGCGGAACGAGAACAGGTCGAGACGGAGCTGGCTGGCCCCTGGTGAGCTTAAGGGTGCGGGTGGATAGAAGGAGCCTTGCGGGTCAAACCAGTCGCTGAAGCGCTGAGTCGCACTGTGCTGCTGCTGCTGTCGGTACGCGCGCTGGCGCCTCTGCTGGAATTGCGCGGCTCGTCTCGTCTGAGCTTCCGATTGGCTGGGCGTGGTGGCAGCCGCGTCGCTGTCCTGAGCTTGTTCGTCCTCATACTGGCTAAGGAGTGCCTTCAAGAGCCCTGCTTTGCTCTTGTAGAGCTCGAGTTGTCGAGCGACTGCATTTCGCTCCGCATCAAGAACGTGGGTCAGCACATTGGCGTCGCCTTCTCCATCCAGCAATGCGTGGGGTGAAGGCAGAGTATCGCTACACCAAAGCAGCAGCAGCATGCAGCAGTAGCTGAGTGCCGCCATACACGAGGCTCTTGTGAGACACATGGTTGACGCCACCTCTTCTGTACCAATAGAGTTGACCAAGAGCTGTTCCAGCTGAGACCTGAAAAGTCGCAACTTTTCAGGTATCACGTATTCTGAGTATTCTCATATGGATTCTGAGCCATGGAACGTTTCATGTCTAAATGTTCCCATTTATACGTTGGAGCATTTGTAAATGTTCTAGCGTATAAAAGTCACACGTCCTGACTTTTGACCTGAAGTTTGGAGGAGGAACCGGTTGACTGCTACAAATTTGTATAACCCAAGCTTGCTGCTCCATGTGTAACATTCGACTTTTCACAGATGCCTTGTTCTCGGTCTTTGTATGCACGACCAGAACAAACAACAAAAGACCGCTGCAATATTACATCGGTTTATAACCGGGCCTCTAATTTGGGTTTAAACCATGCAGGACTCGGTTTCAACCCAGCAACCCAAATAATAATATGCTAGCAAGCAAAAATATGATTGCCGTGGTCGTCGTCCAGGTGACTCAGCTAGATTACTAAGCTTGCAAAGGTGCAATGTTTCTCTTCTTCTTCTGAGCCAGGACTAGTCCGCGAGACTTGGCCAGCAGCTCATTTCGAACGCGAGCGAAAGTGATGGCGCATTTGTCTGCGCCTCGCGTTCGAAATGAACTGCGAGGCGCAGACATATGCGCCATCACTTTCTAGCTCTCGTATTCGAAATGAGCTGCTGGCCAAGTCTCGCGGACTAGTAGCTGGTGGAGACTCGCGGACTAGTAAGTGTGCAACGGATTTTTGCTACATGGCGATATCGTGCGTTCGTAATCAGCGTGTCTGGTGTTCACTGCTTTGCGTGGGGTTGTTGTGGTGGGGTTGCAGGCCGTTTCGTCTACAGCCAGAGACGTTCACTGATTAGCTGATTGGTTTCAGCGACCCAATCAGGAGCTCAGGATCCTCGAGGTTCCAGCTTGCGCCTCGGGAACAGCAACTTGAATCTCGTTCTTTCAGCACATGCCGCTTCTGCTACCGATCCCTCTATCACTGGGAGCCGGGATGCAGCACGCTACACCTGCTGTGAGGCCCAGTGAAACGGCTCCAGTTGCACACTTGGGCCCAGACTCCGGACTCCGGATGGGATGGATGGCCATGCCGCTCCGCTGATGGATGGCCATGCCGCTCCGCCGATGGATGACCAGGTTAGTCATTTCCAAAGCTGCCCAGCATCACACACCTGCTGGTCCACTAGACATCAGTGGCCTTGAAGCTCCAAGCTCTACGCCAAGGCTCACTCCAGATTCCTCGCTCTCTCAAGCCCCATAGCGCAGCCATGGTCGACGGCACCTTCCTGCTCGTGATCAAGGTGCTGGCGTCGCTCTCGGCGCTCTACATGTGCGTGAGCCCGTCGACGTCGCTCTACCGGATGCACAAGCAACGCGACACGGGCCACGCATCCGTTATCCCGCTCGTCGCGCTCTGGGCCTGCGACCACATGTGGATGCTCTACGGCTACGTCACGGACGACGCGTTCCCGCTCATGGTGACCTACGCCGTGGGCGACGTGCTCAACATCGGCTTCATCGCCGTGTACTTCAAGTACTCCAAGCAGCGCAAGCCCGTGGTCCAGGCCACGGCAATCGCGCTGCTCTGCAATACCGTCGTCACGATCTACGCCGTGCTGGGTAAGCGCCAGCTACTCGACCAGTCGCTTCATGACGTGACGCAGACCGTGGGCTTTATCGCCGTGGCGTCCAGTCTGCTGCTCTACGCCTCACCGTTCTCCGCGATCGCTCAGGTCGTGAGAACAAAGTCCTCGGTGTCAATCCCGATCACCATGTGCCTCGTGGGCGTCGTCAACAACGCTCTCTGGATCATCTACGGCTTCCTCATCAGCGACCTGGTGCTCATCGTGCCCACGTGCATCAACATCGTGCTCGGTTGCATCCAAGTCGTGCTCTATTTCGTGTACCGCCAGAGTCAGCGCAACACTGTAGATGTCGAAGCCGCTGCTGGTTCGGATTTCTTACCGACCACAGTATCGCCCACGGCCAAGTACGAGTTTCAGTTTTCAGCCATGGTGACTCCGAGAGAAAGCGGCATCGTTTCGTCTGCGGTCTCGTTCCAGAGCGAGGTGGAGCTCTCCAAGTTCACGCTAGAAGCCCCAAACTACGAGATCACGCGACCTGCAGCACTGGCTCCACCGCCGATCCTGATTGAAAAGTAGGATCTCAAGGTTGAAGGGTAGCCCCAATCACAATAATTATGAACAATGACACATTGCTACAACGTACCTTTCAGGTTTTCTGCTGATGCCTCTCAACCGTGGGCTTGTCCTCGTCGCGGAACGTGCCACGAACGTCGCGGACTGGGGCTCCCACGCGCCTCTGCTACTGTTGTTGTTGCTGGAAATTGTTGAGCTTATGTTGCTATTGCTGTTGTTGTTGTCTTCGCCACTAGCGAGCCCAACTGAGTCGACTGGCTCTGCAATCTCAACAGTATAGACAGCTATCAATAGTGCCACCCTGCCTTCAATCTCGCCACGCCTCAGTCTCAAATGTTCATTCTTCAATTATCTCGGCCACCAAACAACAAAGATCATCTCCATTTTCTCCTTCTCTTCCGCATCCATCATGATCTATCCAACCGATCGCCGCACCACCGACAGTCCTTGCTGACCTCGGCTCATCCACGTCGTCCTCGACGCCCTTCTCCCCAACCCAAACAGCCTATCTGGTCACTGTCACTGGGTCGGCGCACCCGCCCTCAGCCCGAGCCAAACCACGCCCCGAGCCAACCTCACGCCGAGACCACCTACCATGGACGTTCCGTGCTCAGTGCACCCACCCTCAACCATAGACTTCCCCTTGCCATTCACATGCGCTCGCGCGCATGTGAGTCTGCCACCTGTGGTCCCGCGCATGGAGCTGTTACACTGAAGTCAGGCCCTCGCAGCCTTGCCGCGACCTTGCCCTTCTTCAACACGACGGCTCTCGTGGATACATAGCTCAAAACCTTTCAGCCGATGTCGTGGAGGAGCTGGGCAGGATCTCGTCGTGGGACGTGGATTAAGACGAGATCGGCTGACGGCTTGATTCGGGCAACTTTGAGCTCGCTTCCAAGCTCTTCTTGCTCCACGTCGACACGTCAGCCTACGAGATGCTGGTCGGAGACGTGATCAACCTGACGTAGTCCTCGAGCTCGCATTCGAAGGTAAAAGGGACTACCCACGATCCTCGTCGCGACAGGTTCGACGCCATTGTACATGAGGGAGTGGCTCTTTGCGCTGGCAACCTGTGTTGTTGTTGTCGTAGCCGCAAGCGCGCGGTGGGCGTCCGCAAGGCTCATGATTCTTTTTGAAAAGCTTGTGAAGTGAGTCAAACCCGGGTTCAAGATTTGCTCGGAAACAAAAGGCTTCAGCTTGAATCTGCTAGTGGTTCGAGGGATGGCTCACCTCACCGCTGCTGCTGGTGCTAGTGGCGAGCCATCCATTCCTCGAGCCAGTGTTGCTCTTCTTCGCTCCAAGCAAGAGCGCTAGACTTGGGCTTCTTGTGGTTCTCTTCCAGCTCCCAGCCAGCTAGGCTAGCGAACAGCTTTCACGTTTGCGATGAGTCTGTTGTACTGAGTCACAGCTCAAAAGTCGCAAGCGCTGATTGGCTAGACACGAGCGTTTCAAAACAACTTGATTCCACTATATTTTTTTACTGGTTGCATGAGATTTCCAATGCCCCAAAAACCCATGCAACCCCAAAAATAAGCTTGTCTCCACTATACTTTTGCCCGAAATTGCATAAAGTGGGATTTACCCACTTTATGCAAAGAGACTCGCCATGAAGGGGCATGAACTTCACTCACCGGACAAGCTCCTCTGAGAATTCTGACTATGAAGAAGCACCATGGCACTGCATGCATGCAGACCTTTCACAGCTCTCCTTCAAAGCAGAAACCCCACGAGGAAGGTGAAGACAGCTCATATTCGGTAGATACTTGCTCAGCAGCGTGCTTGAGCATCGAGCGAGGTAGACATGGCGGCAGGAGAGACCATCGTGCGAGTCTTAGCCTCCATTTCGGCGCTGTACATGTGCTTGTGTCCGGCACCGACAATGTACCGAATTCACGAACGCAAGGCCGTCGATTGTATGCCCTTGCTGCCGCTCGCGTCACAGTGGTCGTACAACCACACCTGGTACGAAACACAGCTCTGCATTGTAGAACTCAGCCGCACTCACCCTTGTCGTTCGTGTCTGCTTACCACCAGGATGTTGTACGGCTACATCGTTCGCGAGTACTTCCCACTGCTCGTCACGTACGCGATTGGCAGCGGCTTGAGCGTGCTCTTTCTCGCCATCTACTACTCGAACTCGGGTGACCAGCGACGCACCGTGCTGAAGCTCATCGCATACACGCTCATGTTCAACACTGTGACGACGGCGTATACCATCGTAGGCAGCTCAATCCAGTCCAAGAACCACGTGAAGCAGACAATCGGCGCGTGCTCAATCCTCTGTGGGCTCCTACTGTATGCATCGCCGTTTGCGACGATCCTGGACGTCGTGCGCACGAAAAGTGCCGCATCGATGCCCATCGCGATGATCTGTGTTGGCGCCCTCAGCAACGCGATCTGGATCGTCTACGGCTTTCTGCAGCATGACCTTGTCGTCGCCATCCCGACGATAGTCAACCTGGTTTTTTGCCTCATGCAGCTGGTGCTGTACGCCGTCTACCACCCGAACCGTCGATCTCTCAAGGCCACGGTTCTCGGCTCCCATTGTCACCTGGCAGCGGAGGTTCGCCAAACGGATTCTCCGCAAATGGCGAGCGAGCACGAGGTGTCGTTTGTGCGCCTGGAAACCCCGAAGTACGAAGAAATCTTGGGTCAGATTGCAGTCGAGACGTAGCAGTCAGTCGTCTCAAGCTCCTACATACAGCACGCACCACCATCAAACAGTTCACCCAGCTCATAGTAACCATCGCGCTCGATTCGAGAAAATCACCAACTCATGAAGCGTATTGAGACTTGCCGCACATTAATTACAATCCACAACAGCTACGCCTCAGCGTATCAATCTTCGTCGTCAAAGCTGTTGTTGTGGATCGAGAGACTGAGCAACTCCATCAGGCGCTTGGTTCTCGGAAGGATTTCGTGCATGCTTGCCGCGCCCAGCTCACGCTTGAGGTCGCGCACCAGAATCGTCATCTCGCGCACTTGTCGGACGCCAGTGAGATCACCTCCACCCGAGCTAGCAGCTGCTGTCGACTTTGCGTTCTTCTCCACGACATAATTAAGCTCAAAATGTTCATTCGGGTCTCTGTTTTCTCGCTGATCATCGACTGGTGAACGAGGCGAGTGGCTGGTGTTTTCCATTTTGTCTCGAATCGCGTTCAGACAAACGGTTACGGAGGCTTGTTTTTCTGTACACAATTGAAATAGAGAGAAAACGAAGACATACGATGAGATCGAGTGATTCTGGAGAACCAAGGCATTGTGTGCAACGCACTTAGGTTCACGAGCCCGCGGATGACGTTCAGGAAATTCTCCATCTCGTTCACAAACAAATATATTTCCTAAAGCACGACAACACTGTCAGTAGGTCCGCGACGGTAACACATTCCTAAATCTAATTAATTGATAGCCCAAGCGAGTGAAAGCAAGTCTTACGTTGATCTTCGGAAGCACGCCCTCGACGCTCTTAACCTGGAACAGGTGGGAGAAGTGACGGACGATCTGGTTCACCAGCACATTCGGACGCCGCTGCAAGAGAAACAAATCATGAGTTCAGTCAGCACTTGAACTACTACTAAGCTTTAAAGCGCATGCCGATAAATTATACAAAATGTACCTCCAGTTCCGTCGCGGCCTGGCTGTAGATTTCGCGATGGTGGAGCACGCTCTTCTCCAGGTCCACGAGCTCCGAGACAATGTGCGCCACTCGAGACAGACTTGATGGCTGACTCTGCGAACTCCCGTTGCCCTTTTCACTCGGCAAGACACTCGGTTCGATCGACCTCTTGCAGAGTTCGCTCATAATTGAGGCCTTGAACTCCTGTTGGAAGCAAGGAAAAGAAAACTCATTATTAGTCCACGACGCGTTCTACAATAGCGATACAGTACAATGGAATTTACCTCTAGCGCGTGCAACTTTCTTCGCTCAGCTGTCCACTGCTGCAGTGTCGGCAGCACTTTCTCCAATTCAAAGCCAGACTTGCTGTCTTCTCGCTCATCTCGGACGTTCAGGAACACGAATCCACATACATCGCGGATGAATCTCTCCATGCGAGGCACAGCCGCCACGACGCGGCAGAGCTTCTCGAGACTGGGCGTGATTAACGTGATGTCCGTGAGGTTAAGCACACGACAGACCTCCTTCACGACCTCCAGCGTCGTCTCGCGCGGTAGCGTGTTGAGCCGATTGAGGTGTAGTCGATGGTTCAGGCGGTCGCGCTCAATGAGCTCCTTCGTGCCCATGTACTTGCGCAGCTCGTTTAGGTCAGTCGCCTCTTCCAGCGCCAGCTTGCTCTCGGAGACCTGGCGTTCCAGTTGGTGGATACGTCGCTGGCAGAGGCGGTAGTCTCGAATGCTCGGTCGCGACTCGGCCTCGAGCGTCAGATTCGCGTTCTCTTCTTTGAGTTCGGCGATCGTCTCATGAGCGATTAACAGCTCCTGCTCGATCATGCTCACCTTCTTGATCATAGCTGTTTCACGACGGCGCAGCTTTGCTGAAGCCTGCTCCTGTTCACGTCGCGCAGCTTCGAGCCGCTCCAGCATCATGTCATCGGACACCACAGACGATGGCGCCTGGCTCCGTTGTCTTCTCCCGATAGCAGGGTTCTCATCCTCTTCAGCTGCGTCGCCATTCGACCACGTCGCCATCTCTTGCCTCACCAAGCGCGACGATTTGCGGGCAATGTAGTTCTCCTTGTCTCGGAGCTCAGCGTTCAAGGCCGTGACTTGGTTCTTCAAATGGTCGATCTCTTCCTGCATCTGGTCACGCTGGGTCTCGTAGACGCTGATGTATTCCAGCGACTGGTTATCGCGCGGGTTCGTTTTCTTCACGTCTCGCTGCTGTATCTGGCGGAAGACCTGGCGATCGCGCGATTTGCTCAGGGTCTCCTTGTCTACTTGTTGTTGGAGCTTCTGCTGTATACGGTCCACCAGCACTTCCTTCGCCTTCACGCGGTGCTCGCTGACCTTGAGCTGCTGCTGAAGTCTCAGACAGGACTGCTTGAGCTTCTTGATTTGCTCGTCGGCTTCGTCCTTCCCGTGCTTCAGTTTCTCCTGCAGATTCATTCAGCAAAAGACAACCACAGTGAGCATTAGAGCCACTGTTCCATACCCCACAGAAACTTGCAGGCACATACCTGGAGCCGAACAACCTCCGCTTTGGCGCTCTCCAGCGCATACCGGACTTCTTCGTTCTTCTTCTCGACGGACTGAAGATCACCTTCAGCCCGGCTTTGCTCGCGCGAATTGCGGTTCGACTCGAGAATGAGGTCTTGAATGATCTGCATCACATCATACAACCAGAGTTAGCGAGTCAAACCCCCACCACAAAATCATAGGGTGTATAACTCATGAAATCGTGCATACCTGATCTTTCCGCTCCAGCTGGAGCACAACATCCTGGACACAGTCAAACACTGACGCTTGACTCGGGACCGTCCTAACAATCCCCCCAGCGGCATGGATGCGCTCAAACGTGATCACTTGCAGGCCGTGCTTCCGCAGCTTGTCGTTTAGGTCGCCCCAGCCTCCGTCGTCAGTACTTGGTACAGCAGACTCGCGCATGCGGCTCGCTTCTTCATGAGAAGGAATTGAACTCCGCTCGACGTAAGGCTCTGAGACCGCTGCGGACGGCCGCCGCTGCAGCGGCTGACGGCGATGCGACTCTCTTACCGCCATGTGGTCGCTCTCCTTCCGTTCTTCATCGTCAGCTGAGAACAAAGCGCGTTGGGAAGAACGTACAGCACTCGGCGTTGGCCTACTGTTGGTCGTGGACGTCGCACGGCGTTGATGAACAGATGCTCGCGAGAGGCGCGAGCTGGCGGCTCTCATGAAGGCACTCGCGTCCTGCTCAGGGGTGGACAACGTCACACCCAGCGCATCGCTGAGCTCGTCATCCTGGACACGACGCGACTCCGAGGCGGGCGACGAGCCCGGGATCACCGACGGCGACGAGCTGAGACTGTCGCTGCGTCGCTGCAGATCGCGGCTGCGCTGGATTGTCACAACAGGCGACGCGCCCTTCTCGTGCAGGATTGTCGCGATGCGCGAGCGCTCGTCGACGCCGCCGCTGCTAAATGCCGAGAAACCTGAGCCGACGCCCAGCACCATCGACCGGTCGAGCGAGTCGCGCACATCGCTCTCGTGGCCGTCCTCACGCTCGCTGTGCGCGTCGTCAGCGTGCATCTCGGCTATGGGCATCACCGTTGCGATAGGCACCTCACACTCGAGCTCTTTGCCCTGTACGAGCAGGAGGTCCTTGTCGTTGAGCAGCGTGAAGCGTGGAGTCACGGACTCTTCCTCTTCGCTCGCAGACTGCGCGTCGAAGAGCGACCGGCGGCGGCGCTCACCTCGGCGTGACGGCGCATCATCATCGCCGTCATCGTCATCGCGCTCTTCGTTCTCTTCGTGGGCCTCATGGAGAGAGGCTGTGGTCACCACGCGCAGCCGCGGGGCTCGGCTGGCGCCACTGGGCGCATTATTATTGATTGGGAGCTGCTCGCTGAGGTCGCTCTCGTCGTCGCTAAGGGACGAGAGCTCGAGCCCTGTGTGGTCAGCGATGTCGAAGCCGTGGTCGCGAAGGAACTGGTCGACGCTCGATGTGCTGAAGTCGCTGCTCTCGTCGACCTGGCGCTCGCCTGCCATCATCCGTTGTCACGTTGCTCCTTATTAGCAAATGTGAGCCATTTTCAAACGAACTAAAATGCGCGCGACAACAGGCAAACCTTTTTGTATCAATACCCTTTCTTAATGCTTAGAAAATTTGAAACGAATTTGATGGTTTTATCTGTGAAGAGTCACATTTTTATATAAAGTGTAGAATTATATAACCTTCTAAATATAATATATTAGATATAACATGTGACGGGGACTGAAACGTTCCTCTCGAAAAAAGCAAAGATGACGCAGATCAGGATGAGGCTCAAGCTGCTCGTGGCGCTGCTGCTACTGACGCTCGCGGCCCATGACGCGGATGCGAGAGCCAGCAGCGCGTACCAAGAGGACCCGTACAAGGTGCTGGGCGTGACGCACCAGGCGTCTGAGAGCGAGATCAAGCGCGCGTACCGCCAGCTCGCGCTCAAGTGGCATCCAGACAAGGTCAGAGCTCTTCGCATCACGCGATCTGCTCACTCTCTCTTGTGGTGGCGCTAATGGCTGTATGTATGTGTGGATGTGTGTATATGATGGTATACTGTAGAACCCTGGCAACCCGAAGGCCGAGAGCGAGTTCATGCGCATTGGCTCGGCCTACGAGCGCCTCGTGAGTGGCGACACTGGCGGCGACTATCGGCAGCAGAACCCGTACTCGCGCCAATACCAGCAGCAGCAGCAGCACTTTTATCGCCAGCAGCAGCAATACCAGCAGCAGTACCAGGTGTGTGTCTTGTATTGTAGTATTGGGCCTGTTCTTATTTAAAGTGCTGTGATGTATTCATGAGACTAACCTCTGTGTTTGACTTGACCTCATACACGCTTAAGCAGCAGGGAGGGTAAGCTTACTTTTTGTCTCTGAGTGTATTAGTCTATGGTAGGTTCATGTGGACTCACATTCTCCTATGTGATGTGTTCCTGTTGTGACTATAACAGCAATGCGTCGTTCCCGTTTTCGTTCCTGACGCTCGCGATCTGCGCCTTCCTGGTCTGGGTTTTCATCATCCTCCCATCGCAGAAGGAGGAGCCAGAGGCCACTCAACAGCAACAGTCCCAGACAAACTCCAGCAGTGCGAATGCAAAAGCCAAGCCAGTACGTCACTATAGAGACACACAAGCCATGATGCCTGAAGTCTAATTGCTAATCAACCCCTGTATATGGACCAATGGCAATAACAGGAAGAGCCTCGTCCGAGTCCGCTGGAGCAGCTCGCCAAGGTCTTCGCGCCGTCAATCTACGCGTTCAACCCGATGTACCTGAACGCGCGAGGGCGACGCACGCTACTGTTCTTCTTGGACAACGCCGAGCATGGCTGCAGCGTTCGAGGTGCGTGGCATCTTAACCAGCAGATCACTTCCAATTGCTCTCTCTCTTTCGTATACTAAGCATACATGAGCTGTCCACTGCAGAGCAACTGAGCGTGATCGAGAGCGTCGCTGTCGAGTTCCAACGCGACCCGCTCACGTTCTGCTGGATCGACCTGGCGTCACGCACTGCACAGGAGCGCACCAAGTGGCGCGAGCAGTTTGGCGGCGCTCCATCATGTACGCAGTCATCTTGTATGTTGTACATTGCACTACTACTATGTGGACTGACTTGAAGCACATTCTGTATTGCGTCTGAACTAGCATTTGTGGTCGCATGCAGTGCCAAGGGCCGCAAGATCGCCATGTACCCCAGTGGGAGCAAGGTCGTGCGGGACGAGCTGCGACAGTGGCTCACGCGCCTGCTCGGCGGTGAGATTGCGCAGCGCGAGACGATCCCCGAGCTTTTCCAGTGACATCCTTCCTCCCCTGTGGTGACTGACATACTAACACACAACACGATAGAGAATCCCACCGTCGCTGTTCTATCTATCACGTTTTACATTTGTCCATTTGATAGATACGTTTACTTATGCGGCCGTGACTGGGTCTCCCGGCCCTCTGGGATGCTTTTCGTGCTCCGATGGAAGTACTGCGAGCGGTCCCGCACGAGTGGCGGCACCGCCGGGCTCTGCTGAAACTGCTCGTGGAATCGACTGAGTCCCTGGTGGTCGGCTGCGAGTACCAGCAGGATCTCCTGCATCTGTTCGTCAAGGAGTTCCTGGCGCTTGGCGATATCGTGGAGCTGGCTGAGGAGGATGTCCATCTTGTGGTCGCTCATCGGCCCATTGGGGACGTTACCACTGGAGACTGGGGTCCCACTCTCTGCGATGGAGCGCTGTTGCCCGATGCTAGCAAGCGCTGCGGCCACGCGCTCCTTGTCAGTCACACTGATCGACGTGCGGCGCGTTTGTCTACCTGTACTTGCTCCAGAAGCAGCCCCTCTGCCACCATTCACGTGGGCTCGCAGTGGATACGACATGGGCGACGATAGAGACTCTGAATTGAGGCCAGTGCTGCTACTGCCAGGCCAAGCGATCACTTTTAGCGCCGTCCTCGCAGTCAACTGTGCCCCAGATTCTTGGTTGGAGAGCACGATCGACCGGCGGCGTCCAGTGCCAACAGCAGCAGGGACTGCAGCGGCGAGACCAGCGGATTCGATGGCTTGGGGGGTCATCAGTGCTGCTCGAACAGACGCTCTCCTGATACTCGCAGCGGTGGCGTTCAGCGGGATCGCTGGTAAGTACTCCTGCAGACACGGCAGCTCTTCCCGCGTGATGCCTCTGGGCAGCAAGCCCAGGACCCCCTCCTGGTGCCACATGGATGCGAGCCCCTGGAGCAAAGTGCGAGACTTGCCGCCGCTCTCGTACAAGATGTTGAGCGCCTTGCGCGACCGCAGCGCCGCGAGGTTCTTGATCGAGCGCAGCATGAACGGATGGTCCACGAGGATGCGGAACACGTCCCGACGCTGGATACAGTGAGTCTCGCAGAAGTCGAGCGCCTGGATCGTCGCGAGCCGTGGCTTCTTCGGGTTGAAGATCCCAAACTCGCCAAAGAACGCGTTTGGACCTAGAGCTGCGACCTTGGTGTGGCTTAGGAAGACCTGAACGTGGCCCACGAAGAGGAAGTACATCTCGCTGCCGTAGTCATCTTGGCGGATGATGTCCTCCCCGGGTAGGTAACACCGCACCTCCATGGCCAGATACAGTTCGTGGATGAACTCAGCGTTGCAGCCGGCGAGGAAGGGCATCTTGTGCGGCATCATATCCAGACAGAAGAGCGTCGCGACATTGGTCTGCAGTGTGCGCGACATCTGCTTGAAGATCTCGTAGTCGTGGCACTTGCTCTCGCGCGTGGCCTTGCGCATGTGGAAGAAGTTGGCGCGGATCTCGTCGCGCAGTTTGCGTGGGAGCGCCCGGTTGTGCATGAACGTGTTTACCTGGTCCATCTTGTGCCGGTGCTCGGTCTCATCGATGTAGAGCTGCTGGAAGAGGGCCACGACGTTGGTGATGCCGTACGCGAAGATGCCGCCGCCTACGACCATGGCCGCGAGCGCAAACAGGCGGCCCGTATTCGTCTTGACCGTGACTGTGGTGGGTACGACAAGACAGAACTGGTGTAAGTGGCTACTAGGATGGCGGATTCGAGGGTATAGACTGGTGGACGTACTGTCGCCGTAGCCGACAGTGGTCATGGTCATCATGGACCAGTAGAACGACGCAATGTACTTGGACCGGAGGTCGTCGTTCTCTAACAACCCGTTCTCGACGGCGATCGCCAGGTGCTCGTGGTCGCCGAACGCCAGGTACGCAAACATACAGCTGTAGAGATCCCAATCGTCAGACTTCATGCTATGTGTTCCATCAGCAAGTGTGCAATGATAGAACAGCACCTGAAGACGTGTGAAAGCGCCACCACGACGTACAGGAAGCTCCCCAGGCTGCTGATCTTGGACGAGATGAGCAGCGAGTACTCGAGTCGTCGCTGCACGTGCGGGAGCTCGGCGACGCGCAGTAGCCGTAGTATCCGGAAGGCGTTGTAGAGGTCCGAGTGCTCTACAATATCGTCCAGAGGTGCTGCTGTGTATAGGTGCTGTTGGTAGAACGCGTAGAAAGGGGTCGTCCAGACGACGTCAAGCACAAACCAGCCGCGCAGGTAGTTGCGGTAGATGGACTTGAACGAGAAGTGCAGCTTGCCATCCTTCTCAATGCCCGTGTTGAAGCTGTCATCAGGGTCAGTATGACACTGTCAGGTTCACCAGCCTTCAGTAGTACAACCATCACCTACCTTGAGTACTGCCGGGATTGGTGCCTTACTTGAGGAAGATATCAACGACGAACATGGCGTCGACAAATAGGTCGAAGCGCAGCAGGCCCCTTCGGATGCGAGGATCGAGCTCCAGGAAGCTCAGCTCAAATGGCACGACCACCAGTATCCCTAGTTAAATATGAAACAAATCAGTAAAGAGCAGGTTAGCACCAGTGTCCACCAATACCAAATAGCGTCCCAGCAGGCGATATTATGTGAGAGCTTACAACTGATGAGGAACATGAGGATTGAGTCCCAGACTGCGCGCGTGCGGCCATGCGGATGGATCACGTGTCGCTGGCTCAGCTTGAAGTCAGCGTTGCCCACGCGCTGCGAGAAGTATGCGAGCTCATCCTGGGCCTCGGCCGTGAGCGCCTTAGCGAACTGGCGGCCGTCGTCGTCCTCGTCGTCGTCGTCTAGGTCGTTCTCGTCGCTGCCCATGTCGTAATCGTCATAGAGGTCCCTCGAGCCAACCGCCTTGTGGTGGTTCTCACCGTGCTCATCCAGGTTTTCCAGATCCAAGTGTGCTTGCTTGAGACTGCCGTGTTGCTTCATCTCGTACCGCTCACTGTTGTTGTTGCTACTGTGGACACCCGTGAGCCCTGACTCGTGATGCGGCTTTTCAGGCTTGAGATGCTCGGGCTCGGGCGTCGAGTACTCCCAGGAACCAGCGTCACCGTCCTCGGCGCGACCGCTCGTGCGGTTGCTCTTGACACTGCGAATGCTCTTGAAGCTCTTGGAACCGTTCTTGGGCGGCGACGCTAGCCCCGCTGCGACCTTGGCGCGGCCACCGGCGCCGGTAGTATAGCGCATCGCCGAGGGTCGACGCAAACGGTCGAGCACCGAGGCCGCGAGCTGCTTGAGCTGGTTCTGCGGCTCTTGCTCCCATCGCGCGGGCATGCTCCTCCTCTGTGATGACGTTTACGGGGAGCTTGACTACCGCACCTGGACCTCATCCACGCGAATATATCACGGGCAGCCTCAAGAGAGAGAGCTACAAGGCGAAACGGAAGCGCGAGTTGCCACAGACCTATTTCCAGACAGACCTCAACACAAAGCCATCTTTCATACCGGGGCACGATGTCCATCCTTTCCCAGGAAGCTGCGTTAAAAAGCTGAGTGCATTGCTAGGTTTGTGCTTTCCGATCTCTAGACTACAAAGGACACCTTGGCGAGCTGCTCACTCTCGAGCCAGAGTTTCTCGCCGGCCTCGACAGACTTGATCACGGGCTCCTCTAGTGCCGGGTAACCCCGGAAGTTGTTGAAACCATTGGGCCCAAAGTACTCGCCGCTTTGCACACCAGGGGCCGTCGCGCCGTAGAGCGTCGGGAGCGCGCCCATCTCGACCTTCTGGCCAATGGGCAGCGCCGAAAATGCCTTCATGGCCATCTTGGAGAGCAGTCCGTTCTGCGCCGGCCCGTTAAAGAGGGGCGTGTCGGTCACGCCCGGGTGGACCGTCACGGCGAGCACGCCAGTCGCCCCCGAGGCCCGTAGGCGGCGGTCGAGCTCAGCCGAGAAGAGCAGGTTGCACAGTTTCGTGTTGGCGTACACCTTCATGGGCACATACTTGTCCTTGGGGGTCACGATCTCGTTTACATCGAACTTGGCGTCGCGGTGCGCAACGCTGCTCGTATTCACGACCCGAGACGGCGCGCTCTTCTGTAGCAGTGGGTAGAGCTGTGCTGTGAGCGCAAAGTGGCCCAAGTGGTTAGTTGCGAATTGGCTCTCGATGCCGTCGGGCGAGAGCGCATACGGGACGCCCATAATGCCCGCATTGTTCACGAGCACATCCAGGCGGTCGTGCGAGGTCTGGAAGCGCTCTGTGAACGCCTTGACGCTCGCGAGACTGCCAATATCGAGCTGCATGAACTCGGCCTTGCCACCGGAGCTCGATCTCCCGAGCTCGTGTTGGATCTTGGCAGCCGCGGCCTGACCGCGCTCTTCGTTCCGACACGCGAGCACGACGTGTGCGCCCTTGCGCGCCATCTCGAGCGCCGCAGCGTAGCCGATGCCCGAGTTGGCGCCCGTGACGACCACGACTTTGCCGCTTAGCGACGGCATCTGCTTGGCATCCCATTTCGCCGGCACGGCGTTGCTCGCGCTCGTGTGGCCAGTCATGATGTCTCTATCTGTGGGATGTAGTGAGATGGCGAATGGGCTGAAGAAGCCAGGAGAACGAGGGGATTCAAACGGCGCGTCTCTGCATCTGATGATGAGCATCCTTGTGATGGGACCACCAAATTCTGATCCGCTAAGTTTTGGCGGAAAATTCAGAAGAGTGACATTAACCACATTAGTGCCCAATCTCGGAAGAGTGACAGATCTCATAAAAAGAATGGCACATTCCTGCTTGTTGGTACTGGAAGAAGGACGGAAGAAGATTCGCTGCTTGTACCAGCTGAGGTGGCGTCGTAAGTGTGAAGTGGTGACGATAGGCGCGTAGGTAGTTAGGGAAGATGCTGTGCTGAAGGAGTGTGGTGAGATGGCCTGTGCCAAGCGAAGGGTTGAAATCTGTGATGGCGTGTCTCTGTATGTGGTCTTATATTTTTATATGTGCGTGCTGTGTGAGAGTGAGAGTGGTTCGAGGCTGGTTACAGTACTGCATGGGCGGTGGAATAGTCGATGCTGACTGACTGCCTGGCGCAATGAGTTGAGTCTCGACTGAAAAAAAACACACATCTCCGGCCAGAGATCGAAACGACCAGCTCATCTCGTGCCGATCCAGTCCAAGGCGGTCCTGATGAGCGCGAGATGGCTATATTCGTGCCCATGAGCAGTATCAAAGCACCCCGCGTCGCGTTTTCTCGGCTGTTGAAGGAGAACAACCGCGAGGCAATTTGGAGATTCAACGCACCTTTTCAGCTTCCTGCGCCTCGGTGAGAAGTTTTTTGAGCTGTGTCGCTGTCACTTGAGAACCAGCCTCCTCCTAAACCAGCACATTCAGATCTTGACAACCTTTGGCTACCATCGCGACAGGGATGATGAAGTCAGTCGCCGCAGGGTCATTCCTGCGCCTTCCGAGCAGCTTGTCTGTGAAGAATATCCGCCTGGGATCCAAACAGCTTGGCCACCAAACTAGCTCGCTTGGCTCATCCTCCAAGAAGCTCTCACTTCAGCAATTCGTGCGCGTGCTGCGTCGACTCCTCGTTGTCGCGGTCGTAGTCGTGTACATCCAGATATCGCTCAGCGCCTGCATGCAGTCCATCGAGCTACTAGGAGTCTCTGTGACGCCACCGATGGACTACTATTCCTACGACTCAGTCTTACTGGCGCAAGCCGCAGGCTCCAAGACGATCCGAGAGAGCTCTATTGTAATGGGCATGCTCGGAGACGACACGAGTCCGCGCAATGGGAGCTTGTACATCGACGAAGGTCTCGCGCACTACGCCGACGGATGTGTGACCTCCACTGCGTCGCTGATCTACCAGGACAGATTTCAGCGCTTGATGTTCACCGCGGTGGTCAGCTCGCTTATGCACAACCTCACGTCCCTGGATCCACTGGTGACTGAGCTTATCACACCCGTGATCGACTGCACGCTGACACCGTTAGTCATCGGCAACACGACTGCTCCACGGTCCTTCTTCCTCATGCGCAAGGTGAAGGACCCGGACGATGTGTACTTGCTCACGGTCACAATTGGTGTACAAGAGTTCCAGGTCTCCAAGCAGAAGAGCAGTGGCCCCTCGACGATCTCGACTATCACGTTCGTGAACGACATGCGGGTGACGGAGATTGACCATTATTTTGCTGTCGTGCTGGGGTTCCCGTACAAAGCATCGGTATTTCAGAGATACGAATACTACGGACTCACAGACGAGGGCTTCTGGATGCTCAAGAGCGTAACGGAGAACCCGAAAATCGAGGCATCCAAGATCATATCGGCCTCGTGCCCCACGGGCTCATATCTCTCGTCGGTGAACGAGCAGTCCACGCTCGTGTAGCTTCAACAAGACCCAACGGAGTTGCTCGCACACTGGACCTGGTATGGGAAGACCGTCGCGCGCGACTCGTGGGCCTGGGTGCACCTGCTACATCTCTACTTTGCGGTAAGTGCGATCTTCAGTCTGCTTGTGCTCGTGGTTGTAATGTACTATAACGTGCGCTCGGGCAAGATCTGGGTAGGCGACGCGTTCGTGCCCATCGCGACAACTCACTCCATGCGGACTGTGCTTGTGCTGCTCTCATGGTATATGAACCGATCCTGGGCCGTGATCGAGTTCGCGCTTTTCAGTGGTAACGAGCTGGGCAAAGTTCGCACAGGGACCCTAAACGCGTCAGCTATGCGGGCCGACCTGCTGTCGCTATACCTGACGCTCGTGAGCTTTATTGGCGACGCCTGCAAAAAGCGAATCGATCCCGCACTAACACTGGCACTCTTCCTCATCGGCTTTGAAGCGCGCTTGGCGATCACCAAACTTTTCCGCGGGATGGTGAAGGCCCTCGTGGACTATGCGGACTACGAGTTCACCCTCGGGATCTCCGTGCTGGATCCAAGCGTCCCTGAACAAACTCCGATGCGCATTTGGAACAGCCACCCGCTGCCACCAGCGAACGGCTCCATAATCGCAGCTGCGCTCTTCCCAGCGTTCAGCACCCTCATATTCATCGTCGTGTACGTTGCTGCTCGCAAGATCTACCGCCAGTCGTTCCCAGACCTGATCGCACTGCAGCGAAGCAGCGCGAATTCGGCCAAGGAGAGCGACAGTACGCGCTCACGGTTGACGCAGTTTGAATTCGCCACTGGTGTAGCACTCCGCGATCGCTTTGGTGTCGTGAGTGACTACGAC
>JAASFV010000521.1:0-20010 GCA_023334015.1 Globisporangium paddicum
CAGTAACCACTCTGCCAAACTACTGTTTGTGCAATATCTTTAAGACCAAACTTAGTACAGGTTCGCACTGGCCACCCTACCAGGGGCCAGATGCGTACTTTGTAAACAGTTATGGCCAGCAATGATGCGGCCTTGTCATTGGCTATTATTACAGATAAGTAAGTAGCTAATCAGATACGCTGATCTTCCATAGCCAATCAAAGTAGCTTATTTAGGCCTAGCTATAGTATACAAAACTCTAGTAATTTGCACCCGTTGTCGGGGCCGCCCTCAGGGCCTAAATAAACAGTCTCCCTTTTGCCTTGCTAACAAGCAAGTTAAAGTCCTCCCCCTTCCATCCATATTGCTCTGTTGTAAACAGGCAATTAGATTGCAGGAGCTGTTGATCCCTCTTTTTACAAGTCCTTGTGGAAGTCGTGTAACACACGCTTCCTCACTCTGTGTATTGTGCTGAGTAACTCGGGAACACCCGGTTACACCCACGCCACGAGTGCCTTAGAGCCTCTCAAACACACCAGCAACTTCAGTCCACTCAGTGTCGTCGCGCGGATAGAAGACAAAACACTCTCTCTCTCCATGCAGTATATTGAGACTGTCGTAATCGCTCTTAAGGCCGTTGACTTGCTGATACCAAAGGCTTGAGCCGTGTCCTCCATGCTGCCTCTTGATTCCAAATAGTAGAGCGTGATAGAAACCTTTTCCTGCAACAAGAGCTTGGTGTTCCTGTCCGATCCGGACGCTGTGTGCGGCCTCTTGTAGTGCACGTGTCGCTTCTGCTCGACGAAGTCGCAGATCAGGTTGAAGTAGCCCCTGCCGACGCGAATGACACTACGGAAGTTTGAGTCAGTGCCACGATCTTCATAGTCGTCCTTGAAAAGGTGGATCGAACAGTTCTTTTGGTTGTATTAGTCTCTTTAATTGCTCGTCCATCCAGCTCACTGATAACCACCACTGCGCATGCGGCGATGCACACGACGCATACAATCTCCACACTGTCCATGAGAGGATGAAAATGCTGAAAAGAGTACAAAAAGAGTCAAAATGCTGCGCAAAATCTTCACCACCACCACAACATGCTTGCCAAACAACGTACCAACGGGCAGCACCTCCGGCGTACGCGCTCGCGAGAAAGAGCTGCTTGCACGCGGCGACTTTGGGCGTCTGGCTCTCCTTTTTTGCTTTGACTCTGTTTGTCCGCAGCGTGACTGCTGAATACCTTTACAATTCGTTTATCACCTTTAAAGGGTATCTGAGTGAATCCCTGTCAATTGCGCTTATCGGTTTTAAGAGATATTTGGAGCAAATTTATTCAGCAAGCGTTTCGTTTTGGTGTTGGAACAAAGTTACGTTCCAACACTTCAAAAGTACTGCGTGAGTATACAAATTTTCAGCTAAAAGTATATTTTTTAGATGGACCTAGGACTTCTTTTTTGGAAAGCCTCTCACTGCAAGCTGGCGTGAAAGCAAGCCACGCGATCAACGAGTCGACGAGGCCCCGCAGCGGAAGACGACGCCCGCCCCCGTCCGCTCATCAGCTCCGCCTCCTCCTCCTCCTCCTCGTCATCATCTCTCTCTCTCTCTTGAACACGCAGGTGAATCCATCCAGCGCCGACTAAAAGACGGCCGCTCAAGCAGACACGACGGCAGAAGCGCGCCGATTAATCAGGACGGACGCATTTCAGGACCGCGTGATGCTCAACAACATGCTCGCGGCGACGGATCAGGCAGCAGGGTCCTCCAGTGCGAGTGCTGCGGCGTCGTCGTCGTCATCATCGGCCGCGAAGAGGTCGCACACTGGCAGCGCGTCGCGATCCCATGCCATGCCCGGGAGCTCCTCGCAGCGCAGCCACCGCCAGCCGCGCCCTGGGAGCAGTGCCAGCAGCGTCAACAGCAGCTCGACCGCCACGACGAACCGCACCGTGTATAGCGAGCACTTGCTGGAGGTAAGCATGGACAAGCGCCGGCCGACGCGGCTGAACACATCGTCGTCGTCCACGAGCTCGTCAGCCACGTCGTCGAGGCCGAGACGGCGAACCGACGGCGACTCTGCGAGCGTCCGGACGATCCGAGAGGACGCCCCTGTGGCGGATGTCGGGCCAGAGAAATTTGCTGCGAAGGTCAGCGCGCGCGAGAATTACGAGAACTCGTCGTCGTCCTCGGGCCCGGGCAGCGACAAGGACGACTTGTCCCCAAAGCAGCCGAGTAAGAGCGGCAGCAGCACTGCCAGCAACCATAGCGGCCATAGCGGCACCAGTAGCAGCAAGCCGTCGCGCATGATTGTGAAGCGTCGTACGCTCGGCAACAGCCGCGCGACGTCGGTCACGTCAGCGACGATCCCCAACAAGTACGTGCGTCAGACATCCAAGGAGGACGTCCCACCGCCGCCCCCACCGTTCGCTGGCTCAATTCAGTCGTCGGCCGTGGGGGAGTACGCGACACACAGCAGAGCGGGTGTGGACAGTGCGCAGGGCCATCCAGACGACCAGCAGAGAACACGTAGCGGGTCGCACGGCCACCGCCGAACAGACGCCAGTTCGTCCACCTCGAGCTCTCAACAGCCACAAAGCACAACGCCTCGCACACTGGCGCGCAAGATGCTCCGACAGGAAGACCCTGAGGAGACAAAGGAGAGCAGCGGCGCCGGCGATCCGAAGGTGCGGCCCGTACGCATCAAATACGAGACGCCCACGCGCGGCATTGGCGGCGGCAAGCGCGAGATCTCGCATGCGTCGCTGGGCAAACTGATCGCGAGACTGACAGACGCGCACCAGTACGATACACAGTTCCGCGACGTATTCTTGCTCACGTTTCGCTGCTTCTGCTCGCCATACGACTTTATCAAGAAGCTCATGAAGCGCTACACTGCCGTGCTCACAGTCTGCGGTGGACTCGACCCGGACACACTGCACGAGACCCAGATGATTCTCGACCAGATCACCGAGGAAGAGGAGAACGACCGGTCGTCGACGTCAACGTCCATCTCGACGGCCAAGTCGGATATTAACACGGGCATGGAGGCGAACGTGTCGATCATGCGGCTGCTCAGCGTGCTCAAGTTTTGGATCAAGGAGAGCAGCTTCATCGAGATGGACCTGCAAGGCGACCGGCGGTCGCAGAAGAAGCTCATGGCGTTCCTGTCGGAGATCCAGTCGACGTCCCCCGTGGCGTCGATCCGCAAGCACGCCGAGAGTATGCTACTCATGGTCGCGCAGCTCGTGCGCATGCAGAACCAGCAGCCGCCGGCGCATCCGTATCAGCAGCAGCACCACACAGCGTCCGTGCCGCTCTTCCGACCATCGTCGGCATCGTCGTCCTCCTCTGGCATCCCGCCCCCCCCGCGACTTGTTTCTTCGACGTCTGTGTCGTCGATCACAACAGACAGCATCTCCGGCGACAAGCCGCGTCTGGTTGATGAACGCAGCACGGATGTCTCACAGCCACGCGACGGGATGCTGACGACTGCGATGTCGAAGCTCAAGCTCACGCGCTCGTCGTCTGATCCGAAGCGTGAGCGCTCGATGGTGAAGCTCAAGATGAAACAGGGCGGTAATGGCGACATCTTCCAGTTGCGCTCGCGCGGGACGTCGGATGATATGCACCAGGCGAAAATGGCTGCATCTGGGGCGCCAAAAATCACGCGCGGCGTGACAACGGGCAGCGCGACCACGGGCAACGCGGAGAACAGCATTCATCGACTCGAAGACTCGTTCAAAGACTCGATCATGTATCGCAACCGGATCACAGTTCCCCGCAACAGTTCTCGTACGAGCTACGACAACATCGAGCCGCTTTCTGGTATCATTGCCCAGGAGCTCGCGGACCAACTCACGCTCGTGGAGGCCGAACACTACTTTGCGAAAGTGAACCCGCGCGAGCTCACGAACAAGGCGTGGACGCGCGAGACCAAGTTCAAGGAGGCGCCGCACGTGATGGCGCTCATCGAACTTTTTGATGCGACGGCCGAGTGGGTCTCGAGCGAAATTTTGCACCCGCGGCTGCAGGCGGCAGAGCGCGCCAAGATTCTCACTCTCTTCATCGACGCCGCTGAGAACTGCTACCAGATGAACAACTTCAACACGCTTTTTGAGATCTTCACGGGACTCTCAGCGCCCTGCGTGCGCCAGCTCAACACGACGTGGGGGCTCGTGGGCGCAGCCGCGACCGAGAAGTACCAGTTCCTGCACGGTATCTGCTCGACGGAGGACAATTACCGGAACTACCGGCAGCAGTTTGGCTTTGCCGAGGGCCAGCCGCGCCTCCCGTGCTGGTTCATCCTCGTGAAGGACCTGTTCCAGTACGAGGAAAGCATGAAGTCGACCGAGGACGGGCTCGTAAACTGGCAAAAGTACCGCAAGATTTACCGCGTGATCAGTGACGCGCTTGACCGGCAGAACACCAACTACGTGCCCGCTAGCGGCGCAACGTCGGCGTCGAGCAGCACTATTTCGCGCAAGGGCAAGGGCGTGCTGCGCCACAACCACAAAATCCAGAACCTCATCCGCCATCGACTAGAAACGTACGTCCTGTAGCAGCTCTCTCTATGTGTGTATGCTTGCTGATGCTAACTCTGTTGTGTGTCTCTTGCTATAGGATCCGAAAAGATAGCACTGTGTTATATCAGCTGGCGCGTAACGCCAATACCCAGGAGAGCATCCTGTTCGTCAACAGCTTGTCGGAGGCGGGTTTCCTGTAGAACAAGAAGAGCTTAGCGCCATTGTTCATCTCACAGAAATACCGTCTATGAAGAAAGAGCCAAGTCGAAAATTTGATGACAGGGTTGCCACACAAGCAAAGAAAATGTATTTGGGACCCAAGTTCACAGTCGGCAAGGAGCAGAGTGGCAAGCTCCCTCTCTCAGCTGCATGTGCTTGATCTCGTTCTGTCGCCTCATGTTTTGTTTTTCTTCTTCCACAAAGCTCGTCAGTCCGCGTCCTCGCTTTGCGCGTCGCTTCTCCGGTCGCTCGCACTTCGCTTTCCGCTCTGCTGGTCGCCATCATTCGCACAAAAGGATGCTGCGTCTCTTGTCGTCTTTGCTGCCGTCGCTGCCGTGTCTGTCGATTTCTTCATTGGGATCGTTCGCGGCGAGCGCGTGATCTCGAAAAGAGCCTTGACATGCACACCGCCTTTCTGCAGCGGCGCCTCTTGCAGCTCGAGCAGGCAGTCATCGTGGCGCCACTTGTACAAGTGGTCGAGGAACAGGTCGCGCTCAACATCCTCAGCGCCCAGGCTGAGCTTGTAGGGCATCGACATGCCCAGGTCCCACATGAGGAAGCCGCTGAGGTAGAGCAGCCGGCCGAGCGCATGCAGCTGCACTGTGCCGGCGCCGCTCACGCGGCTAAAGCCCGTGAGACTCGTGTACGTCCTACCGACCGTGTAACCCAGCTCGCCCGCGGCCACGGCATTCGTCTCGACGTCAACGAGCTCCACCGAGTAGAAGCGCACGTGGCGGTCCGGGTAAATCTCGACGCCCTGCTGCCCGGCCTCGTAGAGCTTGCGGAAGCCCTCGACGATGGGTCCGTAGAGCCACGAGACGCCGTGCTGGTCGTGGCAGCCCTTGACGACTGCATCAAAGTTCTGGTTGAGCTCAAGTTTGAACTTCTTGCCGCGCTTCTTGACGGACTTTGGTACGTGCTCGGGGCTCTCCATCACGAGAATGCAGCGCTTCCTGTGCAGCTTTGGGATCAAAAAACACTCACCGCGGTACTCGGACGCGATGGGCAAGAAGCCCTCGAACATGAGGTGCGACAGCAGCAGCGGGTCAAAGTGGCGCGACACGTAGAAGTCGTCCTGCGAGTGGAAAACGTACTGCTTGAGGTGCGCCGGGATGTACTCGGCGTCGCTCTTCTCTGCAGCCGCCGTGGCGCGCCGCATGCCCTTCTTGCGGGCTGCGATGGCAGACGGCGACGCCGGCGATTCGCTCGTCGTGCTGGCGCTCGTAGAGGCGGACGTCATGGCTAGCGACTTGGCGAAGAGCTCTTTTTTGCTGCGTGTCTTCTTTCGTCTTATGGCTGCTTGCGGGGGAAATGAATAAGGAGAGTGCCGAAAAATGCACTTTTTCTTGCGAGCAGCTGGATTTTAGACTTGATTTTTGTATGGAAGAGTGAGGAGAACACATTCGAAAAGAAAGACTACCGTAATCACAAAAAAGTGGGAAATCACGGAAAATAAAAATCACAGAAACAATGGAATATCATGAAAAGTGGAAAAAAAGTGCAAGTTTCATGCGTCTGACAGGACTTCACGGGATCTCTCTAAATCAATGATCAACGAGCCTCTCCACTAGTCTTCGAGACATTATCGCCGACTTCAGCAACCTCATTCGGCGACCTTGTCATGTCCGGAAGCTCGAGAAAGTCCAGCGGACACGCGAGCGATAGCAGCTTCACGACAATGTTCCAGTAGATACGAGGGTTGAGCTCCTGCAGCTCAGCCATGGAGAGCATCGTGAGTGGCAGCTTCTGGGCCAAGTTCGCCAGCTCCTTGCGAATGACCAGCGTCGAGAGATACTCGGGCTGCTCGACTCGGATCTGAGCCGCACCGTTATTTCCACCGCCATCGTGACCCATGGACTCCTCAGGCGGCTGGTAGAACGTCGTCATGACGCCGAGCATCACGCACAATCGGGGCACATAGCGATGACCACAGCGAGCACAGCGACTCGTGTAGTCGTTCGCATCGGAGGCCGACCATCCGTCCTGGATCTCCGACAGCGACGCGCGGTTGCCGCAGCTCGTACAGTCCGCTAGCGTTGTGATGCGGATGCCGTTCTGTGGCAGCAGCCCAAAGCGGTCGCATAGATCTCTTCGCGGTCGAAACTTGCAGCCCTCATCTCTCTCATTCTCCACCTGCTGGTCGTTGAAATGGTTGGATGCCAGGTCGTTGGCAACATTGTTGGTCGTGGCAGTAAAGCCTTCGATCTTGGGCAGCCCCCTCACGAATGTGATCGTCATGGGTCGATACGCCTGCTTCAGGCACTTGACGACCCTTGTGAGTGGGTACTGGATCACCACTTCGCCATTGATCGTCTCGACAACGTCGCCTTCTCTTATATAGCTCGCTGCGGTCTTGCTTATCATGCGCAACGAATTATCGACATTGTTGTTGTTGTTATTGCTTCGGTCTTCCTTCTGGTCACTCGACCTCTCAGAGGAGGCAATGACCTCAGCGCCATGGCCCGAGTCCCTCGCGGCCAGGAAGACTCCAATGTTCCCGCAACTGAACGTCGTGTAGATTCGCTCGACCAGCACTTCGCTCTCAGAGCTCAAAACCTGGGCGTCAAAACTCAGGGCTCCCAGACTCGGATCCAGATGCTGCTCCTCCTTGATTCTGACCTGCACGAGCATATCAAAGGCGCGCTGCACGAGGCCGTTCAAGATATAGCAGCGCACGAGGCTGCTGAAGGGCTTCCAGAAGTGCTGGTGGCTCGCGATTGTCTCAAGCGAGACGAGGTGGCTGCCGCTCAGGCACTCCTCAAAGACGGCCTTGGACTCGCTCGGATGGCCGCAGGAGCCCAGGCAATCAATCAGCTGGCAGTAGGCCTCGCTCGCGTGGCTTGAGTTCTTCTCGTGGTACTTTAAGGTCTGCGTGAGCGCGTCGGTGAGCTCAACCACCTGATCTTTGCACCCACAGGCGCTCGTTGTGACGAGCCAGATGGACGTGACCACTGGAGCGACTTGCTTTGCGGTAGTAAGCTCGTGGTTGGAGCTGCTGGTGCTCTCGAGCGCCTTCTGGGTCATCGAACGGTAGAATGGGGATGGGATAGCTTTACCGATGCGGTCGATGGTCCGTGAGCGCTTGAAGGCCGCCGGGAGGTCTGCTCGAAATGGTGAGCTCGTGGGTATCGACACGGACTTCAGCATCTGCTGCATCCACTCCTTGCCCAGCTCCTTGGACGGCGGCGACGGCTTCTAGTTAGCATTAAAAGATAGCAGAGGTCAGCCAGCCAAGTATTTACAATATCTACTCTAGTAAGAGATACCAGAGTACTTACAGTAGCAGTTTGTCGAGAGCTCTTCTTGAGAAACGTGCCTAGGGACGACGTGGCCGCGTCGTTCGCGCGTCTGGGGAAGACAATCTCCCGTGGATTGGCGAACGCGCTCACGTCCAGCTCTGGAAAGCAAATGCTCACATTCACGGGCTCCAAAGCGACCGAGCGCTTACGTTCGGTAGTAGTAGCTGAGCTCTGCAGTCCACTGATTGACACACGTGCTGGTAGCACGAAGGACTGTTTCCGCTTGGCAATGGCTGGCATGGGCGGCAGCTGAGGCACGTGCGCCACGAAGGTCTTGCTGGCCGACGTGACCGCAAAACTGCCGCGGAAGTCGCTCGCATCGTCGTTTAGCAGCCGCCGGTGCACGAACTGGAGCTTGAGCGCGTCGTCGTAGGCCAACATGCCACTCATGTGGTCGTGGTGCTGCACCAAGAAGGACTGGAAGAGCGCCGTGTGCACAAACTCCCGATAGAACGCCTGTGACACAAACGCTCAAACGATTCTCAGCCAGTCATTTTTGACTAAAAAGAGCCAGTTCACACTAAAGTGTAGGTTCAACTTGCTTGATAAACGTACCCGTTCGTTCAGTGGCTTGCGCTCCACGAACCTGTCGGAATCAAAGGCCGCCTGGTTGCCATCGTTCGAGACGAAGGACGGGTAGTCCTGCAGTAGCGCGGCCATGATCTCGAGGAAGAGCTTGACCAATTTCCTGTACAGGGCGCTGGGGCGCGTGAGGAACAGCGGCTTGGCCAGGATCGAGCCAGCATTCGCACCACTACTGGTGGCTATCTGGGCCGCACTGGTCGACATGCACACTTTCTGGAGTTGGATGCGTCGGTCCCAGAGCTTCTCGTGGAACTCGCGCTTCTGGGCCGTGAGGTCTGGAAGTCGCAGCGTTCCGAGCTTCGCGGCCACGTGCTGGGACACATCGGGCAGCCTAGGTAGCGCCACCTCGGCTCCCAAGGCACCCAACACGAACTTGCCGCCGACAAACTCGAGTTTCACGACACTGTCGGGGATCTCGACGCCCTCGAGCTGCCTCGTGTGTGCACCGGCAATGAACGGCACGGGCGCCTCGAGCAGCGTGCTGAGGTCGAGCGAGTCGGGGATGTTCGGGATGTACACGTGCAGCCACGTGAGCGGGAACACAAGACACTTGATGGCCTCGGCGATCGCAGTCACGAGCACCGAGTCGGCACAGACGACCAGGACGCGGTGCTCCAGCAACACGTGGTGATACAGACTCAGCATCGCACTGGGCTCGACCATCATGAACGCGTACGTCATGAGCTCCGCGTCCATTTCGAACGGGAACTCGGTCAGCAGCGGCCGGTCGAGCGCGATCTCGGTCTCAAATACCGTGAGCTGCACAGCGAGCCCTCGATACGGGACGGGTACTTCGTGGAACAGATTGCACAGAGTTCGTTCCACAGCGTGCCAACGGACAGGAGATGTATGGGTAACACTGGGTATGCTGCTGTTCACCTGGGCCTGGCGCGTGCCCAGGACGAAGAGCTGCTCGAGATACCGGAGCAGCTGCGTGTAGAACGGTCGCTTGCTCAGCAGACAGATCGCCTTGGCCTGGTACTGGATACCGCCACCGCCACTGCTGCTGTTGCTATTGCTGTTGTTGTCTTCTGGATCGTTGGCTGGCAGCAAGAGCGTCTCGTAAAAGCAGAGTGAGGAGCCATAGAGATGCTCGCCGCTCACATCCGTCAGCGCAAAGAGGTTGTGCATGGGCGGCGGCGGGAGGCCGTACTTTTGGTCCCAGTCTTGCCCAAATGCGTGCGGGAACATGAACTGCAGGCAGTCACAAGAGCAGAATAGAATTAAAGCCCAAGCCAGTAAAACGCGTGACGCAATAGGCTCGCTCACCATGGTGACGTTCTCGCAGAATTCGCGCCCGGACTCGTCGTCATTTGGGTACGCGAACTCGAGCTCGGCCTGCGAGTCTACAGGCAAAGAAGACGTTGGCAATATCGACACAGTCGAGTCATCAGACAGCGTTGCATACCTCCATGTTTCACCACGGCCACCACGAAATGCTCGACGACGCGCTCCTCGTGCTCCATCCTGAAGCACCTTGTCTGCTGGCGTTTGCTCGGCTCCCAACCCGTCAAGCTCTGTTGAGCGGACGTCCTTGTCTGTTGGGCGAAGGACTCGAAACGCCAACCATCACCAGCGTGAAACGACGACTTTCTCAATCCACTGTCAGAGAGAATGAGAAGCAACAACAACAACCTGGGACTCTGAAGCGAATCCTAGTAAGAATGAAGTTTGCCTGCGTATGAAGTCGCTCTTGCGCTTTACCTTCTTTCTCTCAACCTGTAAAACGGGGGAGCCACCAATCTCGCGATTATAAACCACTACATGCAGTCTCTAGACTTCTCTTCTTGAAGCAGCATCCGGGTGAGCTTTAGCCCCAGATGTCGCGCATGTATCGCTGGCGGGACGTGAGTTCAGTCAGCTGCGCCTCGGCGGCCTCCTTCGTGAGACTGCCGTGCTCCTCGAGCACGTCGCGGAGCGCCTCATGGACGTCGCGCGCCATCTGGAGTCCATCGCCACAGACAAAGACGTACCCGCCGTCTTGAAGCAGCAACTCGGCCACCAATTTCCCATTCTTGCGGAGCTCGTGCTGCACGTAGTGCTTGGCTTCCTGGTCGCGCGAGAACGCCGTGAAGAGCTCGCGAAGTGTGCCGTTCGCGACAAAGTCTTCCATGTCCTGCTGGAAGAGCCAGTCTTCGCTGCGGCGGCGGTTACCAAAGAACAGGAAATTGCCTCTGGACTCGGCGATCGCTGGCGACTTGGTGAACTCGGCGTCTTCCTGCTGACTCAGGTCCATGCCGCCACGCCAGAAGCCCGAGCAGACGTCTGAGGTCTGCTGCAAATGGTTCTTGACTTCATAAAAGCGGTGCTGCAGGAAGCCCATGAACGGTGCCACCCCAGTGCCGGGTCCGATCAGCAAAAGCGGCCACTGGTGGCTCGCTGGGAGCAAGAAGTCTCGCGTCGGGCGCAGGAAAATTGGAATCTTAACCTGTAAAGCCTCAGTTGATTCCAATCCTGGGACAGACAGCAATGGCTGCGTGATGCGGTCGAGCCAGTTGGTGCAGAGCCCCGGACGGCGGATCCCAGTCGGTCCGACCGAGTTCTCCACGATCGTGAGTGCAATGGAGACTTGGTCGGGGTCGGCCAGTGGGGACGACGCGATCGAGTAGTAACGTGGCATGAGCTGAGGTAGCAGACTCAGCAGGTGGTCCAGCGGCGGGCTGCACGACGGGAAGAGGTGCAGGATCTCGACAAAATTGAGCTGCTGCTCGCCAATGAATTGCTGTCGATAACACATATCAGACATCACATGGTTAACAGTCAGGCACACGTGTATACCAACAACAATAGTATGTGTACCTTGTACTTGTCCGCGCCAGATTTGCTGCTGAGTACCAGGAGGCGAGCGCGCTCCTCCTCGTCCGAGCAGTAGGATGCCAGTGCTCTCAAGGCCGCCTTCTTGGGCGAGCTGAGGATGTCCGCGTGGTACAAAAGCGCATCACGAACCGAGCACGGCGTCAGGAACCGGTCCGAAGCCTTGGCCGCAGGTCTGCGGACGACCCGCCCAGCTGGGGCTGGCGCTGCTTCAAGACAGAACAGTGCGTCGCCGCTAATCTCGAGACGAGTGAGCAGCGCGTCAACATCCTCACTGCGGTTCGGACACTTGATCCCAATGGAATCGCCTGGCGTGTACTTGATCCCCGAGCCGTTGATGCCGACGTTCAGGCCCAGCACTTTGCGGTCCGAGTGGGCGGCGGTCAGGTACTTTGCGCCGATGATGGACGCCAAGAACGGGTGCGTGGAGCTGTACTCGGTCACAGTAGAATTGTTGCTGTCTTTTGTGGCTACAGCACTTGAGGACGCCACCGCAGCCTCAGCCTCGTCCAACAGGCGCACGGAGAAGAGCGCCGATGGCATCTTTGGGATGTCCTCGGGGGTCTCCGTGGGTCCAACGAGCGGCCCGAACATCGATTCGTACGTGATCAGGTTAGCTGACAGATATGGCATTTTCTCCGCTAGTGCCTGCTCCTCTTCTTGTTGCTCAGGACCCTGGGTGTTGGCGTCTGCATCTCCGTCCGAGCTGGTATCTGTGGACGCGTCCCCAGCGCCAGTGGACTTTGCAAAGGCGGCCCAGAGACTGTCGGCCCAGGGCTCGACGCTGTCCTCCAGCCCGAGCGCCTCGTCTGCAGCGCACATGTCGTAGAAGCGCTGCGCGCCCAGCTCCGTAAAACGCTTGTCGATGCTTTTGCCCATGTAGCTGTTGTACACAAGTGTATAACAATAAATTAAGGATGTTTTCTCGTCCACAGTACCAAGCAACACATAACGTACCAGAACTTGTCGTAGTTCGTGTCACCGAGGCCCAGTACCGTAAAGTGCAGCTTCACGAGCATGTCCTTGGGCTGAGTGCGGCGCTTGACGTAGCGCCAGAACTTGCCTGCGTTGTCTGGCGGCTCGCCGTTGCCCGTGGTCGAGCACACGATGATCACGTGGTGGCCGGGCGTCTCAGCCACTTTCGACTGCGTTTCCATTTTCACCAGTATGCACAGCCAAAGGCATTTAGTACACATGCCAGGTGCACACATACGCAAGATGAACGAAGACGACGTACGTTCTGGAACTCGTTGAGCGGCAGTAGGTCCGCCTCGTACTGGCGCTCGAGCGCTTCCTCATAGAACCGCTGTGTGTGCCCATACGTGCACGCATATATACAGAGATGAAGTGATATTAGTGTTGGCGTCAATAGAGAGCGAGCAGCTCCATACGCGCAAACCAAGCGACCAACGAACCTGCGCGATGGACTCGGAGGCGCCGGTCTGTGAGCCGTAGAAGACGGTCACGGACGGTGGCATCGCTAGGGACTGGGGGCGGAGCGGCGGCTGGCGCGTGCGGAGTGCTGCTGCGGTGTAGAGAACGGATCGACACACTCGCGGCTTGTCGTCGCCTGCTTCAGGTTCTGTTCTGTTTGGCTGGCAAATCGCGGACAGTCAGCAAACATATAACAGATAGGATCTTTGATACATGCTACGTGTCTCAAAAGTTGCGCAATCACATTGCTTCTTCGTCAAACATAGATAACTGGTATCAGATAGATAAATTTTACTATCCGATACGAGTTGGATACATTTTTAGATGCATGCGCGGCTTGTAGCAAACGCCAAACGTGTGAAGTGGCCCTTCCATAGGCATGCCAAAGCTCTCTCACTGCAGGCTTTTCTTACTCATCAACGAGAGAAAGAGAGAGACTGTCAAGAGGGCGGTCAGCACTGAGCAACTCAATTATGATATTGCATGTCAAGTTCAACGGCTTGAGAGGCATTTGTCAAACGCCGTGACTGGGTTTAGACCCACGGAGGACCAGCCGAAACCGTCCTGTCGGCATAGGTCCCGCCTCTATGTACCCGAGTGACCAACCTATATCAGAGCGATTTATTTAGCACACACGCACACACATCGACTTTGCCCCAAAACAGATCTCTGGGATGGCTCGGCCCTGTCTGCCTGTGGACGCTGACTGCGCGCGCCACGTTGGCTGAACTGAATGCTCCACCACCACCCATCACCTGATGATGGTTCGCAACCGGACAGACAGGGCGGCCACCTCCTCGAAAAGTGTATCTAGCGGGTTGAAAGGGCACGGAAAACAAAGATCCCAGAAAAAGGAAGAGCACCACCACCAGAGACCCCAAATATTGGCCAAACCATATCCGGCCTCCTCACATGTAAAGACCAGGATGCGGCTCGGTCTGTCCACACGTGCGCAAAATTTTCAGTTGTGTGTTGGCCAAAGTGTCTATTTTTGTCCCCGTAAGTGTAGGTTGTGGATCGGTTTTTTGTTTTTCTGATTTTCGAACTGAAGCCATTCCGCCCGAAGCGGCGTGGGTTCCATTTTTCTATTTTTGGAGTTTTTTTTAGCTCCTTCTTTTTTTTCAAAAAAATAGATATACAACTAAAATCAGCAAACTCTGCCATGTCATCCCCACCAACCAATCCGCTAAACTTTCCTTTTTCTCACGACAATGGACATGCACACACTCACACTCACGTGGTGGTCCGCCCAGTATTGTGGGTCTGTGTCCAGCTTCACGGGCCGCGGAGGGCCCTCTTCCGTCCACACCAGACCGTCAGCAGCTCCTGTCCGCAGCCGTCACTGGTTTGATGCATTTGCTTCTTCGATGGTTGGTGGGAGAGCTGACTGGGGTCTGGGGACAGCGGCGCGGAAGTCGCCCCGAACGCGGCCCGAAGAGGACGCGAACCCCAAGTACTCAGGTTGTCTCCTCTCCACCTAAAGAGAGCCAGTCACCGCCATCACCATCAATCAGGGGCTTGCGGCCACTTGGCACTTCACGTGGTCCCTGCTGTTGTTTATTCGAGGACGAGTGTGAGCCTAAAACCAGTTTTATCTGGGATTTTTTTTATAATATAATAGCTCTCCTCTATATATTTTTCACTTGGAAACCAGGCCTGCTAATTCTGATGCTGAGCTGTTCTGAGCTCTTTTTTTCTCACGCGGTGGAAAGCGGCCGGTTGGCTGCGGATTGTCCTCCAAACGAGCTTCACTCTCACTCGCACACAGCATCGCGCGAAAGAAATAAAAAATAAAACTATTTTGGCTAAATGTAACCTTTTAAACCACATACCCTCTCCAACTCGTTTGCATGTCTCTTTATGGATGGCACAGCAATTGTATCGAAACTCCCCCTAAATACGGCAATGGATATTCCCTGTGAAAATGAATATTCAATAGATTTTCTCTTCGGCTAATGGGCGACAAGGAGGGCTGGTTTTGGCTCGAGCGAGTGACTGAATGAACGCATCGTTTGCTGCACGCATGGCGGCGCGAGCGAGGGTTGTTGCCATAACCAGCAAAGCAAAGCGCGCGAGCCCCTTCCCCTCGCCGAGCCTTTCTTTCTCTTCCACGCTCAGTCCGTCAGCCAGTTGGTGGTCGCGGGCCAGCCCAGCCAAGCCGTCTGCCACCGTCCGCAGTCCAAACCTGCCTGCGTCCCTGGGCTGGCAGAGAAAACCGAAAAGAAGTTCGTTCGTCCCGGCCTGCCGCGGCAGAAGAGCCATCGCGGATCGTCCGCCCCCACTCCCAAATCTATTAACCCGAGCGGATACAGGCAGGACACCACTTTGCGGACGGACCACTTGGCTCCTCTGACCCGCAACACAAGCGCGCAAACAACACAAGCAAGCAAGCACAAGCAAGCGCAAGGCACCGCAAGCGAGCGAGTACTACAGTGCGCAAGCCCGCAACCAACACGATGGCGACGCCGCCATCATCCAGCGCAACAGCAGCAGCAGACAGCGCCTTGCGCACGAGTGCGAACGCAGACGAAGCCAAGGCCCCAGCCGCAGCGCCACCGCCGGCCGAGTTCTTGCTTCACGTGGCGCAAGAAATCCGGCGCGGCTTCCACAAGTCGCTTACGCAGGTGCGACTTGTTTTGCACATGGGTTGACTTGCTTGTTTGCGTGTGTGTACACTTGTGCTTGTTGTGTGTGAGATGCACTGTCTGCATGTGTGTGGCACAGACAGTGCCATACACTTCAGTGAGTTCAGGACAACGTGGCTCACTCATGCTACTGTGTGCACCACAGGTTGTGGCGGACATTGGACAGCAGTACGGCATCCCATCGTCTTCACTTGCACAGGTGAGCTGTTTGCACTTGAATGCACTTGTTTATACACACACTCACACTCACTTGCTTGCTTGTTTTGCAGTTGGAGACGGGCGGCCTTGCGCGCCTCATGGCCCCAACCAGCAACTCGGACGCAAGCGACGACAACCAATCGATCCCAGCGGATGTGCGGCTGCTAATCCAGGAGCTCCAGTCAGCGCGCCAGAAGGAGCGCGAGCTGCGCGCGCTCGTGGACGCGCTCCAGGCCGAGCAGAAGCTTGCGAGCGAACGCCTCGCGCTCTACTCGGTGCTCTCACTCAAGCTCAAGCGCGAGCTTATCAATGAGCGTCTCGCGCACATTGACTCGAAGAAGCAAGCTGGCGAGGCACGCAGCAAGCTGGATGCAAGTGACGAGGCCTTGGCCGCTGGTGCCACGCAGCGGGCCTCGCAGGACCACCGCAACGAAGAAGACGACCCGTGGAGCTCGCCAGGCAAGGCCCCTGGCTCCGTGGGGGTCACGGCCGGCGCCAAGCTGCTCTCGTTCACAAGCTTCTACCACTCCTCAGCCCGTGCGGCCAGCGAGGACGAGCCGCCGTCGCCCATGTCGAGCACGGGAGGAAGCGGGCTCCAGCCGCTGCGCAGCAGCCTCATGGACCAGTTTCTGCCATCGTCGCTGCTCGACTCTCCGCAGTCCACGAGCAGTCAGGGCCGCTCGGGCTTTGGCAGAAAGGACGGCGCACGGCTCACGTTTGAATCTGAGATGGACGCCTTCACGCTCTCCGAACCACCGTGCACGCAGTGCAAGCAGAGCCCCACGAGCGAGTGTACGCCCTGCGGCCACCGACTGTGCGCGAGCTGCAAAGCCAGCATGCTCGCGCAGTCACTCAACGAGTCCAGCTTCATGTGTCCACGCTGCAAGACGCAAGTGTCCTCTGTCAAGGCGTTTCCAAACCGACCACGCCAGGAGGACAATCAGGTGGACCACCGATTCCTTGAAGGCGGTGACGCGTCCAGTGCTGCTTCGTCTGCTGCTGCGCTGTCCTCCTCTAAGCAGAGTGGAACGTCGTCGCCTGGCAGTTTGGGGTCAGTCACGTCGCCGATCACGCTGTCGCTGCTGGCGGAGCTCTTCGACGCGATCCCGATCGACCAGCTCGAGACGGCGCTGAACGAGGCTGGCGGCCAGGCATCGCTGGCCATCGAGCAGATCCTGCACACGCACCCAAGCTTCAACCCGGGCACTGGTGGCGGCGGCAGTGCGTCCCAGTCGCCCATCGGCGGCCCAGGCCATAAGGCTGCGCTGCTGCACCGATCCTCATCGGCGAACGCAGCCACTAGCAGCCAGGAACGCACTGGCGGCCAGTCGAGCGCAGCCTCGAGTAACTGGAAGACCGAAATGTGCATGTACTACCTGCAGGGCAAATGCAACAAGACACGGCGCACGTGCTCATTCGCGCACGGCGAGAGCGACCTGGTACGCTCGAACAGCGCCTCGTCGTCGTCGCTGGCCGGCAAGCACGCGTCCGGCGCCGGCGCGTTCAAGGCGCGTATGTGTCCGCTGTATCTCGAGGGCCTGTGCCCAAAATCGAGGCGTGATTGTCCTCTTGCGCACGGCGAGAGCGACCTGCGCGATGGGCTCGCAGCGGCCATGACGGCGGGTGCTTCGTCGTCGCTGCCAGCTGCCGCGCCTCGTCTGCAGAGCTACAAGACCGAGTTGTGCTACTACTACCTCAAGGGCTGCTGCAACTACACCAAGGACGAGTGTCGCTTCGCCCACGGCGAAGGCGATCTGCGCACCGTCGAGAGCAACACAATGGAGTGGTCCCAAAAGCTCGGTGGAGGAGGTGGTGCTGGTGCTGGAGACTTCTCGTCTGGGCCAGGCTCCGTGAGCTCGGTTAGCTCGGCAACGGCCGGTGGGGCTGGGCCTCCGGGCCTGAGTCTCGACAAGCAACTGCAGCACCAACACCAGTATCAGCAGCAGTTCCAGCCTCAGGCGCAGCTATTCCAGCCACAGCAGCCGCCTCCGCAGCAGCCGCCCCAGGCATCCCCAGGCCAGCAGCAACTCCAGCACGGGAGCCCAGTGTTCCCGCCACCGCCTCACCAGTTGGCTGGTCTTCAGCACACGCTACCGCACCAGTTCTCGCCGTACCAGCACCACCACCAAGCATCTCAGCAGCACCTGCCTCCGCCATACCACCACCAACAGCAGGGCATGTACCACGGCAACGCACAGACGCACCAGTTCCGCTATCTCAAGAGCATGGAGGACGCGGCCAAGCGAGGCGCGCGCCCACCGCCTCCGCCGCGACGCGAGGCGCCGTCCTGGCCTGGGTACGAGCCTTCGTCCGGCACCGGCGGGGACTTCTGAGCTGGCCGGCGTGCCTGTGTGCATCTTGATTTTTGCTTTCCAATTCCTTAAGTAGCTCCCCATTTTGTGCGATATTTTCCCAGTAAGAACTATACCTGTATACGACAAAGTTAAGACTGTAGACAACAAGCCCAAGTATACAATAGAACAGGTGCATCCTTCTCACGTGTCCATACTTCAGAGGTCCTGCATGCTGCTGTTGGTGCTGGTGTTGCTGGTACCGGAGTCGTCGCCTGCGACCGCGTGGACCATGCCGAAGCACGCGAGCAGGTCGCGCACATTCACCTTCACGGGCACGACCTGGCCGTTGAGCAGCATGCGCACGGTCTTGTACGTCGGGTCCTGGTTCAAGTCTAGAAACGCAGGGAGCTCGCTCTGTGGGTTCAGGAGCGACGGTGCACTTGTAGACGCAGAGGAGGCGCTTGTCGTGGGCTCTGCGAGCTGCGCGTGCTTGCGCTTGTGCGAGCTGGAGACGCTGACTACAGGGCCATCACCTGTGTGGTCCCCGCTGCTGCTGGGCGCCTGGGCCAGCACACCTTGGTCGCCCGCGGCCTGGTCTGCGATCGCCATGAACGTGTGCATGCGGCTCGTGCCCTTGATCCCCGACGCCGACGGCTTGCGCCGCACGCCATCCTTGCGCACGTACGTGAAGATGTCGCACTCAAACACGCAATTGCTGCTGTTGCTGCTCGTGGGCTTGCGCTTGAGGAAGTTGCGGTATGTGCGCGCGATGCGAGCCTCGAAGTTCTTCTCCGAGAGCTCGACGAGCTCGGCCTGCTTGGAGTGCACGCCCGGGCGGATGTACACGGCGCGATCGTCGCGCACATAGCTCGCGGTGGCCGCGGCCGCATGCTGCTGGAGCTCACGTGCCGTGCAGCTGTTGGCCTTGGCGCGGAAGACCTCGAAGCCTTCGGAGAGCAGGAACTGGAACGTGCTCACGGACACGTGCTTGCGTGACGTCTTGCTCACGTCGCCGATCTTGACCGTGAGCGCGGCCGTGACTTCGTTGGGCACGTGCGGCAGGCGCTTCGCCTTGTTGTGCGCAAGCGCGTCCATGTCGTAGCAGCGCTTGGAGCAGAAGGCCGTGGGAGCCGGAAAGCCGAACGTGAGGCCGCACTCGTGCGCGGCCGCGTCGTCGCCGCAGGACGGGTGCAGCGGCGCGCCGCACGCGTGACAGAGCTTGGACACCACCTCGCCCGTCTTGCGGCGGCAGCGGCCGCACACGAGGCTGCCCACGTTCGTGTTCATGGAAGAGCTCACGGCTTCAAGTTGGCTCATCAAGCACGCACGAGCACCCTGAATTCGCCCCCTTTTTGCGAGCGCGGGAAAGCGGAGAAAGCGTAAATGAGGGTGTTCTTGGTTGGAATGTCGAAATCAAATACGACAATGTGTCAATATAGCAAATGATTAGGATTTAACCAACCAGCCAGTATTCACTCACTATGAGAGTATTTTTATTGTTTTCATTTTCGGGTTCCCAAATCAAAACGACGCAATTGACATGTAGACGTGTCAACGTCTACATGTCAACCTCAAGTTCTTCCCAACCGTGATGATCCAAGGTGGCAAGAAGTTCCGCTCGGGCGGCCGCCCGCCCGAGGACAACAAACTCAGCCTGGCCAAGAAGTACAAGGTCAACGAGCTCGCGGCCCCGTAGACTCCAGCAAGTCGACGCTCACACAAATCCTGCTCAACTACGCGCTGTGTCTCTGTAACGGGGTACACGAGTGCGTTACACCGCAGTAACCACTCTGACAAACTACTGTTTGTGCAATATCTTTAAGACCAAACTTAGTATAGGTTCGCACTGGCCACCCTACCAGGGGCCAGATGCGTACTTTATAAACAACTATGGCCAGCAATGATGCGGCCTTGTCATTGGCTATTATTACGAATAAGTAGCCAATCAGATACACTGAGCTTCCATAGCCAGTCAAAGTAGCTTTATTTAGACCTAGTTATAGTATACAAATCTCTAGTAATTTGCGCC